>JAFVLL020019124.1:0-30076 GCA_021397915.2 Tor tambroides
AAAATGAATTTAAACAATTGTAGTATCAGGCTGCAACATAAAAAAATTGAAAAAATTTAAGGGGGTCTGAATACTTTCCATACCCACTGTATATAAAACCAACTGGCCCGGGCTTTCTTGTATGTTAGATTTTGCTGTAGATTTGGAGATGTGTTTTTGTGTACAGTATGTTTAAATAATCTTTTCATCAACCTCATTTAGAGTCATCTTAAATAATGGAAACATCTAAATTAAATTAGATCTGGCAGTGTTTAGAGTCATTCAGGATTGATTTATGGCAGATAAGTTCAAACCACAATATTAATGTTTTTTATAATGCAAGCAGCATGTCAGAAAGCAAGGCTTTCTCAGCGGCTGTAAAGCTTCCTGTAAAGCGTCCCTATGGTTGTGCCGATTGCACGTGTTTCTTCATGGTTTGAGTTATGCTAATTATACAGTTCTCATGTTAGCTACATGCGAGGGATTCGACGTTTGTTTCATCGCAGACTAAAAAGTGAATTCCAGGTGTGCGGCTTGTGTTGGAAAGTGAAATTGTCAGGGGCAATAGATCGTTAAGTGTGACAGTGTCTAGCCGTTATTAGTTTTTGTGAGGCTCTGGGGCCATGTGTAAAGGACAAGCTAATATGTAACAGACTGTCTAGTCTTCCTTTAACTACAATTGATTGGTCTTTTTGTTAATTAGTCTGTTATTTTAAGGTATTTGCATTCCTCATCAGAATTCCCTTCTGCTGGGAAAGCCTTTGAAACCTTACCTTTAAAAGAGTAGTTAACTATAAAAAAAAAAAAAAGCTCCTTAGGGAGCAGCATCTTTTAAGATGATGTATTTTTATTTGTCTGGCACAAAAACAGTCTAAATTAGGATAACTGTATTAAACTGAAATATAAATTTGCAGAATATTACCTTGTAAGGTTGATGGCCGAGTGATTTGAAGTGAAGTGTTTTTTTGGTTTTTTTTTGAGATATCAATTGATTAAAAAAAAAAAGAAAGAGAATTGGACTTTTTAAGGAACAGAGATGTATTGCTTTGATGTACATTACTGTTCAAAAGTTTGGGGCCAATAAGATAGTTTTATATTGTAATATAGTTTAAATTGCAGTTTATTTCTGTGTTAACAAAGCTGAATTTTAAGTAGGCATTACTCTAGTCTTCAGTCACACAATCATTTGGAAATCCTTCTAATATGCTGATTTGATGCTCAATAAACATTTCTTATTAGTATCAATGTTGACAACAGTGTTGTACTGGTTCATATTTTTGTGGAAACCGTGATAAATTTTATTCAGGATTCTTTAGAAAGTTTAAAAGATGCAGCAGCTTTTATTTGAAACAGAAATCATTAACATTAAATATATGTACTGTCACTTTTGATTTAATGGATCCTTGCTGAATAAAAGTAATAATTTCTTTCAAACAAAAGTCAAAAAACTTCCTACTGACCCCAAAGTTTTGAACAGCAGTGTAGCTTTGACCACTGTAACATTATTTTTAATGCTGCTGTCACAGTGCTAAAAAATTGTTCTGCAAGTAATGTCACAACTTTTAGTCAGTTACTCCCTCTCACTGCTGCTCACACATTTCATCTTCTGTACGGTCTCGTCTCATATCCTCCCATGACTGTTCTGAAAGCTTTCTCAAATAGTGTCACAGATCATAATGGGGTTATGTAGTGTCTGGGCTCCAGTGAAGCTTGTAGATAAAACTATTAGATTTGGGAAAAATGGCTTCTTTGGGAAAATGGAAGTGATTGTGCTAGATTTCTCATTGGGTCAGAGGCCTTTCATGGACCTTTTCCACAACAATGGAGTCTCTTGAGTGCCAATAGACAGTGTGCTCAATTCATTCTGTAATGGATCAACTGAGAGGGCAACTCCTGCAATTGCCAAGATGGCCTGACTGTCAGAAAAAAAAGTTCAAACGTGGAAGTGTTGTGTAGAGAATCTTAGCAGAGATGTTCGTTGTGCCTTTATGGCGCCTCCAAGGTTAAACGGGTTTGCTGAGGTAAATTGGCAGTGTTGATGTCAAATTGGATCGTACAGTATTTCTGTCTTCCATTGTATTGGCTAAGGAAATGGAGGTGTTCCTGTGCAGGTTTCCAATTGCACGCAAATGTATTACAGTCCAGTCTTTAATGCTCTCGAGTGTGCAATAAAAGGTACAAATCGACAAATTTGTACACAGGCCTGTTTTGTATAATTAGGTCATCTGGGACATTTGATTGCTGACGTTTGACTAGAAATGTACACCCACTCTTTACTCACACAAGTGATCATGCTCCATATTCAAGCTTCAAAGTGCAAGATAGGTGAATGACATTGATTTTGCCTTTTCTGTCAGGATTAAGAAGGGATGCCCAGTAAGTGGCTCTTAAAGCTTTAGGATAAAATGATTACAGCTCACATCTTATTTAAGCTTGATTAGAAATTACATTCTGTGGCAGTCACAGATTAAAGTGTCAAATTTGTGTAAACTAATCTAACTTCAAGCTAAAACTCATAACCAGGAAATCTGAAAATTAGGGAGTTTTTAAAGTTAGCTTAAAGTTAGCTTAAAACTTAGTGTTAAAACTTACTTCAATTGAAGTTCAGTTTGATTCATGTTTTATAGATTTGATGTGAAAATGTTGAAGTTTTCACATTTTCACAGTTTATAGGCCCATTTTTCATTTAGTATACTCTCTTGTCAGCGTGTGGACTCTGCCTCTTGTCAGCTATAATCAGGACCTAAGCATTTCTCATGAGCCCCTAAAGTCATATTTTGATGTGTGACTTTAAATGTGTAAGGGGCCTGAAGTTTAACATTTACATTTGTGTTTTCAGTAATAAGACCCACTAGCCTATAGCACCTGCAATAGTTTTCATGTTTGGTTTAACCAGCCTATTTAGTTTGGATCAATAAACAGGCACTTTAATTAAAGTGCTAATTTTTAACTCTAACTAGGTGGCCCTTTTTTTTCTTCACCAGATTACAATGAGCTAGTGAAACATTGACGCATGTTGATGTCAAGGTTGGCTTGTTTGGTGAACGTGAATGTTACAGGTCATCAGCAATGTGTCATGAAAAGAAGTTAATAGACATCAACAGACATGTAAAAGTAGTTTGTTTTTTTATTGTCTTGTACAAGATGAAAACAACTAGAACTGACAGAGTGGTAAATGTTTTTGCCAAAAGATTTACTTTCAGTAAATAACATCAAATTATGCATTTATGGTTGCATTGTATTGTTTGTTTCCTCTTTAATTTTTATTTTCATATTTTTGTTACATTTATATTTTTTATTTTATATATTTTATTTGTTTTAGATTTTTTTTCTATTTTTTAAATATTTAAAATTTTTGGTATGTAACTAAAACAATCCAGTCAGTCCTGAAAAATAAAATTAATTTTTTTCCCCCTTCTCACTGAATACTCTGTTCCACTCTGAAATACATCATGCATCAGTAAATCAGTTGCATCTATTCACTTTAAAATTGTTGTTGATTCTGTCTTTTCTTGACACTACCTCGTCTTCATCCGGCTTGACCATGTAATGACGATGCTGTCAAAAATGGAAGCACTTTTCAGATGCAAAAATTTTGAAAGTCTTTATGATAGTCATTAGTGTCAAATGTCTGGTTTGTTGTATTCATGTACAAGAGCAGACACACATGGCCTCAGGGTCTTCTGTAAGTCTCATTCTATCCCGACACACATCTGGATTTGGGCATTAGAATTTATTGCCTGCTGTCAGAAAAGCAAAAGTCCAGGATTTTGGTTTCCCTAAAGTGATTTTCACAAGCCCGACATGTCTCAGAAAACTTCAGTCTCGCATTGAAGTGGCCATTAGCCATTGAACGCTGGTTTAGCATGTCCACTGTTTACACAACAGCACCTGAAGATGTACAGGAATGCAAGGTGAGCTCCAAAAGCTCCTCCTCTTTTAAGCTTGTCATTATCCTGTCATGATCTAAAGACACGGTTTACGCTTTCAATAGTGAAACTTGGAAGAGTGGTTCTCCTCTGTCTAGTTAAATCAACCCAAAGATTAGGTTCACAAGCTAAACATTATCCATTAAAAATGCATGTCACACCAAAACCATATGTAAGGTGTATTTTCTTTTCTAATCCTTTCATGTGGAACAAAGGCAAGAAGAGTTTTGTTTCAACTCATAACAAAAGCACCATCTGAAGAACTTAATGATGAATATGTAAGCCCCTAAAGGACTTTGATCCTTGTTTGATAAATAAGACCATGTGCTCATGAGCTATATTTGGTAGTCTTTTTTCATACCGTTTAAAAAAAGTCAAGTCATGGTTCAAAGATCTACAAGTTGACATCATCCTTAATGTTTCTAGTAACGTTTACAAAACACACATTTATACATCAGAATAATGAGCACTTGTTGTTTTAGTGTTTTTTTTTTTTTGTTTGTTTTTTTCTTGTTCGGGCTTTCACTTCATGCTGTTTCATTTAGTCTAACAAAACAAAATCATCTTTCATGTGATAGAAAAAGGAGGGATGTTTTGGCAAGAAACGCTGTTTTTACTTTTCTATATTTAAAAAGCAGAATCGCCCAAAGGATGTATGTGTGTGTAGGCAGGAAGGGTCTTTAGCTGTCCAGCTGTAACCTCACACCTTTCCCTCCTCCTCATGACATGTCAGCACATGGAGCCTGTGATGTTTCCATGTCTAGCTTATCTTCACAACTGGCTAAATATGTCTGTGCTGAGTGATATTAACATGAGATTGAAGGTTTCCATCCATATTTCTTAAAGTCTCACCCAGCAGTCTGAGTTTGAGTTTGATTTTTATTTATATTTATTTATATATATATATATATATATATATATATATATATATATATATATATATATTATTATTATTATTATTATTATATATATATTTTTTTTTTTGAGAAGTTTATTTTATTGAAATTAGTTTTTTATTTTATTGACTTTAGTTTTCTCGAAAATTTCATTTCTTCAATACTTTGTATCAAATTCTGATAACATGGCTTTTATTTTGGAGCCTAAATTTCTAATAGTTGGCTGGAAATTCCCGTCTCAGGCCAAAACAAGGTTATATCCCCTCGAGTCAAGCATAAGTAACTTAACTTTTTTTTTTAACTTGCTGTCTTATAAAACTCAAGAGTCTTATAAAAAATGTTTTTTAGGTTGTTCACATATTATAAAACATTTATATTTTTTAAAAAGATGTCAGTGCATTACATACATAGTAAACTTCATCCTTAAGAAGGTCCTCTGGGAGCAATAAGGGGTCACTTTCTATTAAAACTGGGAAATTTTATTGGCTGATAAATGCACATTCTTGTTAAATCAGAAGTGTTGTATATTGTTTCAGGATATCAAAATGTCCCAAACACAAGTTACACGAAATTGATTATTCTTTAGAGGATCATCTGTCTTTTTTATTCACACATTTTCCTCCTGAAAAAGGATGAAATTACTTTTAGCTTACTCGAGATGCTGTATATGGCCAAAAATAATACTTTCTCAGTATTTCACTTTTAAAGTCAAGACTCACCCCTTGATTTCCCATCACAGCTGTCAATGTTGAGCACTTCCTCTACAATACATGTTTGAGCAGACTAATAAAGTGCTTTTTAACCTAGTCCCAGCCTGCTGCCCATCCCTGACCATTCACTTTTGTATTGTTCTTTGTGAAGTCCATTTATATTCTTTTCCTTTCCTTCCGCAGAAGAAAGTGGAGTGTCGCTGTTGCAGTTAATTGGTGATCCTCCACCTGATGGCGTCTCCAAAGTATTTGACGATGCTAACAACCCCGGCTATGTGTTTGACCAAAGCTCCAATGTGGGTCAGTCAGCTGCGGCCCACCTGCCCAACCCTTTATTCCGTGACTTCTCCCTCATCTTCAACATAAAACCAACATCCTCCAAGCCTGGAGTCATCTTCTCCATCACTGACCCAACTCAGAACTTCATGTATGTTGGCGTGAAGCTGTCAGCGGTGGAGAAGGGCAAGCAGTCTATCATCTTCTACTACACCGAGCCTGATTCGCAGAGCTCATACGAGGCGGCCAGGTTCTCCGTGCCCTCCATGGTGAACACCTGGACCCGGTTTTCCATCAGTGTTTTGAATGAGCGTGTTTCCCTCTACTTCAGCTGTGACTCAGATCCTCAGGTCCTCAATTTTGAGCGGTCTCCAGATGATATGGACCTGGATGCTGGGGCGGGAGTGTTTGTTGGTCATGCCAGTGGAGCAGACCCTGATAAGTTCTTGGTATGTACACAGTCTGTACTTTCATATCATGATATCCTGGTTAAAACAAGTCAAATCAAGGCTAGCTTAAGCCAGAAAAGGGAAAGTGCAATGAAAGTCTCTGTGCTTGAGTGACTCCTGCATGATTTGATTGCTCGAATTGGCCTGTTTAAAACACAACAAACATTCTTGTCGTAAAATGGTCTACTCTTCTTTCCTTGTTGGACTAGAGTAGTTAATTGCTTTAAAAAACCACAGGGGAGCAATTAGCTCCTGTTAGTTTTGCCTGGCAGTGTCCAGCAGCTGACCCCACAACTTGATTTCAGATCAGTGAAAACCGACCACTGCCCTATTCTTCCCCTGAATTAAGTCAGATAACAGCATACATTTGTATTTTATTTTATTTATCATTTTTATCAAATTATATTTGTATATTATTTATTTATGTATTTTTATTTTATTTAATGATATATCAGTTAATACAAAATATTATTTATTTTATAAATCTTATATATTATTTTTATATTTATTTTAAAATGTAATTTAATGTAATTTATTGCCTACTTATTTACTCCTCCTTTATTTGATGAATTGTTTAATATTAAGTTTAATATTTAGAGGCATAACTTATATTTGTCTCTTTTTTTCCAAAAAAAAAAAAAAAAAAACCCTTAAGATTTTAAGAACTTTTTGTCAGGAAAGGAAGTTATCTTTTTGTCACAGGAAATTGTCTTGAGTTTTTATCAAAAACATTGCAACTTGATATTAAACGAAAATCATCTAGGAATAATAAATAATTAAAATATGTAATCAATTATATTATATTTATTTTTTACAAATAATAAATATATAAATAATATATAAACTCTATAAATAATTTGGTGGCACTATGAACTTGAAATATAAAATATAATTTAAAATACTGTATATATACAGTTTACAGTATATATGAAAATAATTGACAAGAACAGCTTTTATAGGCCGACAGATTCTTCACCAGCTGCTGTACTTCTAAAGCAGCCTAACTGATCTGTGAAGTGATGTGATTGAATGCCTTGCCTTGTTTCCACCAGTTATGCTAGTGCTTTCAAGCATGTTGTTCAATAACCATAGTGAGGCAACTGAGGCAGCAGAAATGCCTCACATTTCCCAGAGCTCATAATGGCCACTCAAAAGCAGATGGATCTTGTTCAGTTCAGTATGGCTCCTTGTTTCATGTGGCTTCCATTTCCTGTGGGAACTCCACCATAAGGAGATGGCCATCATAATTACATACCCAATTAAGCAGGATATTATTGCTATTTCATCCCTCTCATTAAAACCATGTGCTTATCTGCAGAACTGTGGGGAGATCAGGTCTGTAAATCTGACCCCGCGTTGGGGCTGTAATAGGGTCTTGGCAGGTCACAGCGTGAAACAAAAGGGCAATTAAGACATCATAAAGCTTCACTGCATTCTGCTACTAAACCTTTGACCTTAGCTCTTGAGACATGAGAGGAGAAGTCCTGTCAGATCTTACCAGCAACTTACCCACAGTTCCTATTACCCCAAATGGGTCTTGAATGGAGATCAACTTAAAGCGAAAGTTCACCCAAAAATGATATTCTGTAATCAGTTACTGATCCTCATACTGCTCCAAGCCTATATGAATTTCTTTCTTTGTAGGTCACAAAAGGAGATATTTGGATGTTCATGCTGTTCCTTATGATAGTGAATAGTTAATCAGATGTCACACCAAGTACCCTAACAGCAGTCCATAGACTATATTGCACATTTTGATAGCTTCATGTGAGAAACTTTCATTATTCACTGAAAATCTTCTGTTAAAGTTGCTTTCAAATCTCATTCATGTGATGCATTTTGAAATTTGCCACACAATAATAGCTTAAATGTTGGTCTTCTACTCCTCAGAGTTATCATATGGCTTCAGAAGACTTAAAATAGAGAAGAAATAGTTGTATAGACTACTTTTATTGTGATTTTATCCTTGTGGAGCTTGATGGCTCTTGGGCCCCATTAATTTTTATTGTGTGGAAAAGAGCAGTATCAACATTCTGCTAAACATCTCCTTTTGTCTTCCACAGACTAAAGCAAGTCGTATAGCATTTCAGCAATATGAGAGTGATTTATCGATGGCTGAATGTTCATTTTTTTGGATGAACTATCCCTTTAATGAGTCATTTATATTAGCCATTGAATATAGAGATGTGTTGCTTGTATTAAATGTTATCACCATCTGTGCTGCAAACCATGAAAGGGAAATCCCACATGGAGACAGATAGCCATGTGTTTTAAAAGTAAGATATCAGGCACGCATTGTAATCTGACTGCCAGCGTTTTTGCCGTGGAAGGCAATGGCATGAAAAAAGCGCAGTGGACTCAGTTTCTAATGAGCAGCTGCCCTACAGTATGGACTGTATGTCACCACACCTGCCATGGCCATCAAAATAAGCTCACTAACCTGTGTGTGTGTGTTTGTTCTAGGGTGTTATTGGCGATATAAGGGTGTTGAAAGACCCTGGGGCAGCTGAACGGCACTGTGAAGAAGATGAGGATGACTTTGACGCGGTAAGACTTAAAGCCCATAAGTGTCCAAGTAAGAGTGTCTAAGGATTTTTAAAGGCTTGTTTGGAGCATTTATTTCTAAACTTGGCGTGTTTAGTTTGGATCGTTTAGGCATATGTGAACACTGCAATCGTTGTTGGATTCCAACATATCTCAATTTTCTGGGGGTCTATTGATAATGATAATTAGATATTTTGCTGAGTGTGTTTTTGTGCTGGTACCTTGGCTGGTTAGGCCTGTCACAGACAACTGACTCCTGAACATTTTATATTTTTCATATTCTGTGCAGTGGTTAATACACAGCAGTGATAGAAATGAGTGTTTTCACTATTCTGTAATATTAGGTCCCTTAAGCTCAAGCGATACTTTAAATATGAAACTAAAACCACCAGTAGGTGGTGGCAAGTCTTAATGAGTTGAGTCATTCAAACGATTCATTTAAACATCTGATTCCTTCAGTCACTGAATCATTCATTAAACTGATTTGTTCAAAACACAGATTCATTTAATAGCGAAGCGCTTATGTGGTTATGTGATTTCATTTGGAAGTTTTCATTGACAAAGAAAAGCAAAAACAGAAAATAAAACATAACTCAAAATTTTATAAAACGGTTCAATAAGCAATATGACATTTACATTTGTGATGATATTCAGGCCTTGTGTGATATTGCTTAACTATATAATTTGAAATTTGGTTCAAACTGAACCAAGAAGAAAATGCAACATTGTAACAGTTTAAGTCCCTTTTTCGGAACCAAGAAAATGATCTAAAAATGCAAAATAATCATTTTCACTCATGCCTTAATTATGTCTCAGCTTCTGCATCTCAGCTCAGCTCTGAACTAATTGTGAAAAGAGAAATGGCTATATAAATGCTTCACATCACAGCTACACACACTATTGAAAGATAAGCGGTTCTAAAATGGGTGATTAATCCAAAGATTGGCTAATGCAGCGAGGTGAAAAGTACTGAAATTGTTCTCTGGGAGATCAGTCGAATAAATCACGGTCTAGCCTGCATTCTCAAACAAGTGGATTGTTTTTTATAAAAAGGAAAGCTTTGAAGGTGTGTGTTATTGTCAGTTATTGTGTAGTCTTTTATAAATGAGATCAGTGTGAAAGGAATAGCTCGCCTGGTACAAGTGTTCAGATTTAGACTCTCTTCCCCAGGTGACTCATCTCAGAATTGCTGCGGCATCATTTTACATTTATATTTATGCATTTGGCTAAAGCTTGTATCTAAAGCAACTTACAGTGCATTTTATGGTATATCAGTTCTTTTGTTTCCTATAGGAACTGAACAAATGTCCTGCCAAAGCCCTACCAAATGAGCTACATTTACATTAAACCTGAACCTTAAAGGAATAGTTCACCCCAAAATGAAAATGTTGTCATTTACTCATCCAATGTGTTTTTCCAACCCCCTATTATTTTTTCTTCCTTGAAACAAGAAAGGTGTGCATTTCATAAAAGCATCACAAAAATATAGTTGAATTGAACAGTTTCGTAATTGATGTGCTTTGCACACAGATATTGAACTAAATTGAAACAACACTTAAGTAATTTGAGCTGAATAAAGACCTAAATTGAGTTAGTTTCGTAATTGATGAATTTTACAACATTAACAATTATTTTCCTGTATTATTATTATTGTAATGCTGCACGCTTTGAAAAAAACTGTATTGTAAAAAGCACTATATAAATAAATATGACTTGTATTTCATGTAAGAACAAAAATAACATGGGTTCGGAACGACATAAGAATGAGTAACTTTTCCTTTTAAAGAGTACCTGGAATGTTTGTCGACTGATAGTGCTTGGAATTCACTTCCATTCATTTCTAGAAAAGAAAGTGTCACCTCCAGTTAGGTTTTCCACAGGATAAAGCTTTAATGCCCATCAGAGTGACGCACGACGTATTACATGCCCTCCGGTCGTCTAGATAAGAGTGTGATGAAAAGACTCTTTCTCTTTGTTAACACTAGGGAATTAATGTAGTTTTCCATTCTCCTTCAAAATCTACAGGGATCAGGTGATTACGGAGCAAGTGGAGATGGAGAGGGACCACCATCAGTCCAGGTACTACTTTTATTTTCCCTCAGAAAGCTGAGCTCACATTTGTAAATTCGTTGTGATCCATTTAATGTCCGCACTTTAAACATCTAATGATGATCCAGAGGTTCCCGGCTATTTCCAGAGCAGCAGCCTGTGAGTTCTGACAGCTCTGTTGCTGTCTGTTGTTCACTTGCTCATCTTCTGGGGGAAAGTCCCGGATGAATGTTATTATCTCCAGACCAATCCCAGATGTTAAAGCCCATCTTCCCATGCCTTGTGTTACTAATCCAGAAATAGGCCATGTGGAAATTGAAATGAACCCTATGCTACTGATGTGTGAGACCCGTGTCTGAGCTTGCCGGAGCTAATTACAATGGAAAGAAACCAGGTGGCTGTTTGGTGTGGACTGCAAAGATCTTCTTCCATAAGTGTCTTCTGTTCATCAGTGCTGAAGTTTAGTGTCATTTAAGTATGTTTAGGCCAGTTATTTCAGTTTATTAATTTTGTGAGTATATTTTATTTATGTGAATGTTGCTGCTTCTTAGCAGCGTCTTTCCTTTCACTTACAAGTATTTATTGCCATTATATTTGTTTTAACATCTTTAAACAGCTGCTGCCAAGCATGCAGGTATTAATTTAATTCTAACCTAGTAATTTTAAATGACACAGTTTTTGTTTGCTTTTGCACTACGCAATGTGTTTTAACACGCTGTGACAGAGAGAAATATGGCATTCCGAAGTGCTGTAAAGTAAACTTTCTTTTGTCTTACCATGGAATCCGTTTTGATGGATGCCACATTCCCCTCTGGGATATTTTCCACGCTTGTTTCACAGTCAGTCCAACTCTCCTTGGATGTTGAAAAGTGCATTTGAGGAGAGGGCACCTGGTGGGCATGCATTCTTGCAAACTGTGTAGGCCTCTTTGTGTAATCTAATTTTATGAGATTATTATATCTAGAGGGAGAGAAGTAGTCTTGTGACAGTGTGGTAAACACATGTTTGACTTGATTACACTTTTCTGTAAAAAAGAAATGGAATTTCAATATGTCTTCAGTGCTCAAGTATTATTAGTGTATACTTATTTATCTCTTTTCTCACAGTCATTAAGCATATATAGGCAGCTTGTATACAGGGGTCCACACATGAGAATCTGAGACCACACATTAAATTGCATTTAAATTTGGTATCCAATGTTTTTACTTGTATTTTGCATTTTTTTTACACACACATTATTAAAAATGCAAAAATATTTTAAAATTAAAAAAAAAAATGTAAATTAAACTCTTAATTCTAGAAATGCAGAAAATAAATGTTATCAAAATAGAAATGAAAATAATTAAAATTTTATATATATATATATATATATATATATATATATATATATATATATATATATATACACACATATAATTCATTGAATGAAGAGTGTATATATATATACATACACACATATATGTATGTGTGTGTGTAAACTTTAAAACTAACTCTTTCTTCAATTAATTATGAATATATAAAGCATTAAACGATTTCTTGGTATTACACATTTTTCGCTGTACAAATGGGTCTTTATACATTATGTGGATCTGTTGTTTCAAATAGTTTCTAAAGCCTTTATCTAGACTCCTGTAACAAAGCTGAGGAAGTGTACCAGACCTAGAACATATCCAAAGAAGCCAGTACTTTCCAAGTGATGATCCAAATTGCTCTCCTGGAAGACCATGATGCAAAAAACATGTGGCTGCAAAGAATGGCCCCTATTTTAATGCACAAGGAAATATTCTTCTGTGCCTTATGATCTCCTCCATGTCCTAAACTTCTCCAGCATAACTCAGAGTAATGTGTTCAAGGTCAGAGTAGCTGCCGAGATTGTCCGCAGCAGTGACTGTGATGGCAGATGTTTAGCAGCCCCTCCTCGTCTAGCCGGACAGCCTCCACCTGTCCACCCCTGACCCCTATCTTTAGACCTCAGGACCCGTGGCCTGCATTCCCTAAGACGATCGTTCTCTTGGTCCGAAAATACACGCTGTCAGCATCCTCTCACACTGGCCAGTGCACTCCATGTCCTCTCACCAAAGTCTCCTTTTTCTCAATCCGGCCATGAAATCTGAGGATCAGAGTGTTCGAGAACCTGATGCCTGCTATTTCATCAGTGGGTTCTGCTGTTTCAGCAGCACATGTTTTGTAAAGTGCAAGGTCAGGCCCGCTTTGTGTCCGCGCTTCAATCGCCCTGCCCTGGCAGCTTTTCTTCAAGGAGCTTTGTTAACTGTTAGCTGTATGTCTGAATCTCTCTCCCATTTGGCTGAATGGGGTATGTGAGTGTACAAATATCCATGCAGTCAGTGTCACGGTTCTTTGATTTCCCATATCGAATATCATCTAGTGATTTAAGATGGTAATATTTGAGGTCACAGAGGGTCAAATTGTTTGTACACAAGCAGTGAAATGAAATTAAACCATCGGAACAGGTACAAAAGGCATAAGAAGTGATGTACTTTGGTTGTTTAAGGTATACTGTAATGTACACTGCCTTAAAAGTTTGATTGACACTATTCTGCAGTTTGTTAATTGCTATATTAATGGTATGCATCATTTGCAGCCGACCCCTCCCTCCTCTCGGCCGATCCAGCAACCGCCGGTGACCAGCAGGCCGTTTGTTGAGAAGCAGCAGTCAGGTGAGCTTTCACTCTGTTCAGTGTCAGGTCTGAACCGGTCTGTCTGTAAAACATCAGCTGGTTTGACAGCACAGTCCATCAGTAGTATTTATTGCTCTGTTGAACGCTTAAGTGGCTTTTCTTCTTGCAAACGTGGAGTAATGCATTTTTGTGTTTTTCTGGGTTCATTTACAACTTTCTGATTCTGTCATTTTGCTCATGAAAGAAAATTCATTAATCAACCACCTTACTCAGAAAGTGTACCAATGATGTTTGACCAGTTTTAACTGTTTTGTTGTTGTGGCTGTACTGGTCAACCAGTTCATGCAGGTTTAGTCTATTGTGTTTTTAGCAGTTTTGAAGGCAATGAAATTTAAAATGTAATCTGAGGTTTACTAATGTAGATATCAATCATGAAATAGTTCAAAACATTTCTTTGAGATGTGATAGACTTTATAAAAACTGAGTGTGTTTATAGAAGCGGCCACTGTAGTATTTGGCGCCCTCTACTGGTGCGAAGCAAATTGGACAATGTCTTTTTACATTAAATTGCATCTGGAAAAAGTTGAGTTATTCAGATTTTGTTATAGATGGCTTAAACACTGAGGCATTATTGCAGTTTTGATGTATACATATCAACATTGCCTTTCAAAAATGTAATGCATTATAATGTAATTTGAATGATTTTATACATTTTAAACTCACAGTTGTTACTTATTATATTTATACAAATGTATAGTTGTATAAATGTATATTTGTGATAATCTCACTATTAAGATACAGGTTTGATATCGCAATTACAGAACATAAAGTCACTGATAATAATTATAAAACCAACAATATTGTTGTTATATATTATTATATTTTAAAATAAGGTGTCAGACATTTTTTGGTTGTTTTTACTACCTCACATCAATACAGTTATCTACATATTTTTGTAAATGGTTTACTGAAGTGTGATCTTTCTTCAGAATGAGCTGAATTGGTAAGTTTTGTTGAACATTAGGCTCAGTCGATTCCACTTGGCAAATTTCTGGGTCCTACGGTGATTCTCGACAAACATCCGGCTCATATGGAGGTTCTCAAAAAACATCTGGTTCATATGGGGATTCCCGAAAACCATCTGTCTCCTACGGTGATTCTCGGCAAACATCTGGCTCATACGGTGATTCTGAACAAACTTCTGGTTCATATGGTGATTCCCAAACAAACTCTGGATCGTATGGTGATTCTCGACAATCATCGGGCTCATATGATGGTTCTCGACAAACTTCTGGCTCTCGACAAACGCTTGACTCAGCTGGTGTGAGCAGGCAAACTTCAGGGTCGTATGATGATTCTAGACAAGCTTCAAACTCTTTGAGTACGTCAGGCTCTGCTGGCGATGGCATACGGTATTCTGTGGAGTCCAGGATCAGTCCTGCAGGTCCAACAGGTGGGTTGCTAATGAAGAGATGAAAATCTCTCAAATGGACATGGAATTTCTGGATAGAAATTCTCAGCAGAAATTCTCAGCAGAATCTCAGAATTTCTACATGATGCTTTGCATGAAAAGCTGGCAAAATGCTGTGGATGTGTAGAGATGCCCAAGAGGGACTGCAGCAGACTGGGAGCAAACAGTAGTGTTGTGCATATGTATGGTGTTTATTGCTATAATTGTGATTATTGTATTTGTATTGTTTTATCAAAACACTATGCTTATTGACCTGCTTATAGAAGCTTTTGCTGGTAGGCATATTCTTACATGAATATGTGGAGTTTGGCCCGTCTTCCTTGAATATTGTCATGGTATTTTGTAATTTTTATTTTATTTAGAAGTTATCTTATCTTATCTTATCTTATCTTATCTTATCTTATCTTATCTTATCTTATCTTATCTTATCTTATCTTATCTTATCTTATCTTATCTTATCTTATCTTATCTTATCTTATCTTATCTTCTTATCTTGGTCACATTTCACCACAATAAATAAAAATATAAATTTATTTTTAAAAAATAAGATGATATAAGCCTTTTTAGGGCCATTTAGATATTCTACATTCTGGAATTATTTTCATAAAAATTTAGCACATTTTTCTCAATTCTCAATTGAATTCTTGTTACTATATTACAGGCATTTTTTAACATTAACTTAAAATATATGCTGTACACCAAATGCTAGGTTAATTAAAATGCCCCTTTTTGCACTACAGTAGCTTGAATCAGATTTATTTTGCATTTCAGTAAATTGAAAAATTGATTTGACATGAAAAGTATGTCACAGTGTAAAAAAAAAAAAATCCAGAAAAGAGGCTTCATTTTCTACATGCAAAGATTAATTTCTTATTTTGTTCTGTTGATTTTGGGGTGAGATATAAGCCAGATATGTTTTCCAAAATGTAAAGCATATAAGAGTAATTGTTGTTTTTATATTAATCAGAACATTTTCAAATTTACAGGTGCAAAAGGAGAGAAAGGAGACAGAGGAGAGAAAGGTGACAGGGGTCTTGTGGGGCCGAAGGGGGATGCAGGATCTGGATCTGTGTCTGGTGGCGGTGCCAAAGGAGTGAAGGTGTGTTGAACCTCACTGAGTGTTCAACAGTGTCTGAACAGCTTGGTTTCAAAACAAAGTAATAACATTTTTTAAATGCAAAGTCGACTTTGCGTTTAAAAAATGTTTCTACTTGTTTTTTAGTCGAGCACCCATTTGAGATCGATGTGCGTGCTGTTGCTTGCTCTAAAACAAAGTAATAAGCCTTGAGAACTGGTCCATTACAGTAATTTAACTATAGTAAGGGATGTTGTTTTTGTTAAAATACTGTTTATGGTTGTCAAGCAACATTAATCTAATTCAACTGATATGCAGTCTTAGGTGTGTGTGTTTTGTTAATGGTTCGGAATGTGGCTCATTCACTCAGAATTGAGAGTCGGAGCAGCTATGTATCTAAACTATATAACAGCTTTTTATAAAAAAATAATAACCCAGGCTCTGCTAATAGCTAATATGAGATGACTTCTAAGTTCATATGGAGTGGTTGTTCAGCCACAGTTGGAGATACAGGGCCCTTTTCTTTCATCGAATTGTTACATTGAAGTTTTATGCCCTTCAAAATTCACAGTAATGTGTGAAGTCAATGATGGGGAGCTGGAATGTTCAGCCATCTGTTAGAGTGGTGAGAGTGGCAGACAGGTCAATCATTTTTGTCCGTGTTTTCACAGGGTGACGCAGGAGAGAAGGGATTGAAGGTTTGTTCTGATGCTTCTACCTTGACATAACTGTGACAACATATTTTGCACCTGTTAAAGTGAATTAAAGGAAAAATTCATGCCAAAATGAAAATTTAGTCATCATTCATGCACCCTCTTGTCATTATTATTTTTTGTAAAACACAACATTAGATAATAGGCAAACAGGTGATCTGCCTAACGTATCTTTTTGTGTTTTATAAAATAAAATACTAATAATGAATGCAAAATTATCATTTGTTGCTGAGCTCCCCCTTTAAGAGTAAATATTCATTTCCTCTTTTAATGCATATTCATGAAGCTTTTTCTCATTTGAAAAGCTTGAAGCCCATTCACACCAAGAACAATATTCTTTTAAATTTGGAATGATTTTTAAACCTACACCATCATCATTATAGTTATCGGGCTTTTGTTTATACTCAAATCTCTCTTGCTTTTTGGTTTCAGGGCAATTCTGGTTTTGGTTATCCTGGATCAAAGGGTGACCGTGGCCCTCCTGGGCCTCCAGGGCCTCCCGGTCCCCCAGGGCCCAGTGCAGATGTAGAAGTAAGGGGAGATGGGTCAGTTGTGCAGAAGGTGGCAGGACCAAGAGGACCACCTGGACCACCAGGACCCCCTGGCCCTGCTGGAGCTGATGGGGAGCCGGTGAGTAGATCACGGTCAAAGGAATGGCTCAATTACTGGCTCTATTTTCTATTAGCGAATGCATTTCCATTTAAAAGGAGCAGCGTTATACCATAACTATATGTGTCATAAGTGGTCTTGTATTTGCTGTTGATGTGTTAGAACAGTAATAGATCCCTATGGTGTTCCCCATCACAAGCAGAGAATGATGTTAATACAGGTTTAAGATATGCATCATTGCAAACACAAAGGCACATTGTGTTTCTGTCCTTGAGACTATGCATAATGCATTGGTCATATCTGAACAAAACTAATATTCTCTCCTCTCCTTTATAGGGTGACCCTGGTGAAGATGGAAAAGCAGTAAGTAATGCATTTCATAAAACTCTGTTATAAAATAGACCTGGGTCAAGTACATTTTTCAATATTTTTCAGTTTGAAATTATACCTGCTTGTGTATTTGGGGGGAACGGTTTGTTGAACACTATACAAAATGGGAAGAAAAGTCTGATTGTATTTTTGATTTTGCATGTGTGTTTGCATTCATACCTTTTCATGTGCAAATAATTACAAATCTCCTTTTGTAACAGGGTCAAGTTGGACCTCCTGGTTTTCCTGGAACTCCTGGGAGTTCTGGACCCAAAGGAGAGAAAGTTAGTATTGTTGATGTCCATTATCTTGGCTTATTATGCCAGTATCAGGGTTGTGCACCATTTAGAATTGAATTGTGAATGCCTTTTATAGTATGCCAGTTCAACTTTTTGTTCTTATGTTTTCATTTTAGGGAGAACGAGGTGAAAGTCAGCCAGGACCTCGTGGGCCTCCAGGGCTTCCTGGCCCACCGGGACCCCCATCTCGCTCTGACAGGCCTGTGAGTTCATTATTAGTCAGCTGTTTTTGTGATCGCTTTCCTTTTTAAAAACTGTTTCATAATCTATCCTCTGTATTCATGTTATAGACATTTGTGGACATGGAGGGCTCTGGATTTGATTTGGATAGTGTGCGGGTACGTCCTTATATTAACTTATAGGATTAATTCAGATCTAGTACTCAGCAGCTAGAAATCACCATTTAGAAAGACACATGTCATTTGTTGTGGAAAATCTTCAATTTACTTCATATACACTAATGTTTGAAAAGTTTGGGGTTGGGAAGATTTTTTAATGTCTATGAAACAAGTCTCTTTTGCTCACCAAGGCTGCATTTATTTGATCAGAAATGCAGTAAAAACAGTAATATTGTGAAATATTATTACGATTTAAAATAACTTTTCTATGTCTAATATATTTTAAAATACCTGTGATGGCAGGGTTGAATTTTTAGTAGTTATTACTCCAGTTGTCAGTGTCACATGACTTCAGAAATTATTCTGATATGCTGATTTGACGTTCAAGAAGAATTTCTTATTATTCAATGTTAAAAACAGTTTTTGGCTGCTTAATATTGTTGTGAATACTGTGACAATATTTTTGGAAGTTAGAAAAATAGCATTTATTTGAAATGTTTTGTAACATTATAAATGTCTTTACTGTAACATTGGATCAATTTAACATGCCCTTGCAGTTCTTTACTTAGTAACTTTTTATTTGTTGATAGGCAATGCCTGGTTTGCCTGGCCTGCCTGGGCCTCCTGGTCCCCCTGGTCTCCCCGGTCCCCCTGGCACTGGGTCTTCAGGCTCTGGTGGCTTTGGGCCTCCTGGTCCTCCTGGGCAAAATGGAGCTCCAGGTCAACCGGTAAGTCTAAGGTGACATGATGCATGTTTATAACCATTGGTTTGGATATGTTGTGTCAGAATAAAGCCATTATTTGTAAAAGACGTGGCCATGTGGGTAATGTGTGTGCTCTGATTTTTTTCTCCCTGTCATTTTGTGTCTTGTTGAGGTCATAAAAATTGAAAAATAAATAAATTCAAAAAAGGATCTTTTTTTTTGTTTGTTTTTTTTTAAAAATAGGGACTTCCAGGTCCATCAGGTGCTGATGGAAAACCAGGCTTACCTGGCCCAAAAGGAGAAAAGGTAGGAAGTCCAATCCCTTCTATTAAAACCTAAAAAGAACAGGGAATTTAACATTGTAATTTATAAACCTACAAAACCTGAGAAATTCTTTAGAAATGAAAGAAATCCTAAGAAAGTTACCTTAAAACATTTAATTATCTCAATTTTGCTTTTTGTGGATGCTTGTGGAGAGTAAACATACTCATAAGCCAGTGTGATGACATTAGTTCGTCTTATTGGAGACATTTGTAAATTAACCATACATTTTAAATCCATTATTTCTCTCGACATCAGAGCTTTCTGTAAAATTTTCAAGTCCAGGGACAAAATATTTATGGCTGGGCTCAATGAGTGGTCAATAACATACAGTAGAGGACACTGGTTGGACCCTCTCATCACAGTCTGGCATGTAAATGTTAATCCAGCCTGGCTGTCTCTATAAAATGATTTCTAAAACATCCTTATGCTATAATCACAAATGACTGGAAAGGTCATGGAGAACTCATGGCAGTCCATTGGTAAAGAAGTGTAGGAACCCTGTCCATACATAGATAGCTGTGCTGGTCCTTTAATGGATTTGGACTTGCATAATTCAGCTCTGTTGAGATCCTTGTAATGGTAGCTATCTTTAGACACTGGACTGATTTTGTGCTCCACAGGGTGATGCCGGTGAGTTGGGCCTACCTGGACCTGTGGGAGAGAAGGTCAGTTTGCGTAATATGTGCACCTCGTGAGAAACCTCTAAAACACTTGTGCACAGTATGCACGTTTTCTGCATTTCACATATTTGAATGTTAAGTATAAATGTTCTGTACAAGCTCAGCAATCCGTAATGCTCTGTGTGCTTTTAATAGGAATTAAATAAAAAAAATAAATAATGTCATAATGTCCCATCCAGGCATGACAAAGCAAGATCCAGTGAGAAGTAATCTATCTGTCTTCACAATAATGATCACTAATCTAGCAAACCTGTCAATTTCCAAGATGTTTTTAGTCTGTCAATTTGTCTACACTTTTCTCATATTAAATCTTATTTGATTTTACTATTTTCAATTATCTTTTATGTACAGATTTTTTGTTTGTTTTACCCTTTTCAAGAGCCACACTTTCAGTCTTAAAGCATGAAAAATCTAAACAAAGTGAAATAATCATAAACCATTTCAGTATTTACAGTATTTTATGAAAATGATTTAGATAGTGTTCTTGGTTACCAAGCAGATGGAATTCCCTTAATGTAAAATGTATGTTTTCTTTAAGATAAATATTATTTCATAACAGATTTTTTTTATTGTGCACTATTTCCAGTCAAGCTGTAACTTTGTCAAAAACACTGTAAAAGATACATAAAGTCGTTTTAATCCAGAACTCTTGAAAATGTCATTTCCACCACAGATTGCTTTCAAACACAGTGCATACTTTGAAATGTAGTGGAAATGACATAGTAGAGCATTTTTTCATTATCAAAAGTGCCCATTGTTGAAGAAAAATGTAAGAATAATGTTGCTTTATTGTGTCACGCCTAGATAGGACACTGTGTGGAAAGCTGTTTCGGAAAACAGCTTTTTCTGAAACAGTCAAACCCACTCAGGGTTCTTTTATGTTTCTGTCTCTGTAGCAAAACTCCTACTTTCCCAGCTATCTCTATGATCTTCTCTCCTACTCTGCCTCATCCTTCTCCTCTAAAGCTGCAGGGTGGCAGGTAGCAGGTCTTGAGTGTGGCAATCGATTTTCTTCACAAACATCTCAACTTTCTACTCTGCATTCTAATACTTGAAATGTAACATTATATTACTATACTGACGGTAGTGTGGACTCTTTGTGACATTGCTTTGTTGATGCATTGTCTGAAAGTGCAAACTAACATGTTGTGCTCTTGGAATCTTCAAAGCTAACTTCATTGATCTAGTAGTCACCTTTTTCATTGATGTCTTTCTCCTCGTGTTTAAAGGGTGCCAAAGGTTCTCTTGGTTCCCCTGGACTTCCTGGAGAGGGTGGACTTGCTGGTCTCCCAGGACCAATGGGACCTGTTGGACCACCTGGGCCACCTGGTCCTCCTGGCCCAAGATATCATGTTGGTTTTGTAAGTATTAGTCAATCATACTTAGCATCTCAGTCTTTTAGGAAAAATGCAAAAATATTGAGCTCTCTGTATGTGTTCAGGATGATATGGAGGGCTCTGGTGTTCACTTCAGCTCAGTCCCTGGAGTAAGAGGACCAGTAGGAGTCCAGGTTTGTTTTTCTGTTGTACTTTTATTTACCATTGTTGGTCTGTAGCAGTTCATTTACTGCAATCCTATTTAATTTCAGGGACCTCCTGGTGCCCCAGGACCACAAGTGAGACTTCATTTATTTGTTCAAATGAGATTTATATCCTAAAGATATCATATTTAGATCATACCTAGAGGACTTTTTGAATTTATTTATATCGTGCTCCTCAGGGTACGCCTGGCTTCCCAGGATTTCCTGGTGAGAAAGGCAGTGAGGGACCTCAGGGAAAAGATGGCCAGCCTGGTTTGGATGGCTTCCCTGGACCACAGGTGCGTTTCATTTTAATAAAACTCTTAGGTGCAAATTTACTAAACAGCCACTCTGATGTGCAGTACTTCAGGCTGATTTCAATGTTTTGCATTTTCCTGCAGGGACCAAGAGGCGACAAGGGAGATCGAGGTGACAGGGTGAGTTTACTTTTGGTCTGAAGTGGTTTAGTGACTTTGAAATCGTAAATGACTTATTTAATCATTGTTAAATGTGATCATTTGTTTAGGGTGAACCTGGTCGAGATGGAACTGGACTTCCAGGTCCACCTGGCCCCCCTGGATCACCTGGACAAATTGTTTATCGTTATTCTGAAAATGCAAGTCTTCACATTTATATTGCTTTTTTGCCTTTAATGGTTCATGTTTTAATTTGAACTGTTTGTCATTTTTTCTGCACAGTATGATGAAACTGGAAGACCAGGGCCTCAGGTATGAAAATCTTTCTTCTGGTAATCTATTGTTAGTATGATAGATGGCATTAGGATACCAGAAATTGTCGGCATTGAAATACAGACTCATAACCTCAAATTTTGTAATATTCATATATTGTTTACTGTATGATTTTCAGGGTGGGGCTGGTTTTCCTGGTCAAGCAGGATTCCCAGTAAGTACTGCATCATACATATATATATATATATATATATATATATATATATATATATATATATATATATATATATTAGATACACATGTGGTCAGAATTTTTGGTACCCTTGGTAAATATGATCAAAGAAGGCTGTGGAAATAAATCTGCATTGTTAAATTGCATATATATGTATATTATGTATATATATATATATATATATATATATATATATATATAATAAACTTTATAGTCAGAATTATGTGTTTTATAATCAATCTTACACTCCATCTACTTAACCAATCAGGGCCCAATGGGACCAAAGGGTGACAGAGGAGAACCTGGTTCACCAGGCTATGGCATTAAGGTTTGTAAGCAAAAACCAGTAGAAAATCTTAAAATGAGTGTTTAAAACCAAGAGTTCACTGCTGCAACATAATTTTGTTTGTAGGGGGAGAAAGGAGAACCCGGACTTATTCTTGGACCTGATGGAAACCCACTTTACCTTAGTGGACTGACAGGCCAAAAGGTTTTTTTGTTTTGTGTTTTGTTTTGTTTTGTTTTTGGTTTGAAAGTGAATTGGATATTGAAGTGTCCAGGGGTGTCATTTATAAAACTCTCACTAAAAGTGTACATGGGCACAAAAGCTAGATTTTGCGTACTCACAAAAGTTTTCGGATTTATAAAACCATGCGTACACCAGAACCTGAGCAACAATCTCTTTATAAATCCCAGTTAGGGGAAGACTGTGCGTATGTGCATCTCCACCCTGTCTCCTCCTCGAAATCACCATATATGGAGCTTACAGCACCTAGTTTTACTATGCATAACCTCATCTGCATATCATTTCCATGCATATTCCTATCCACATGACACCATGTTAATGCCGTCAAAGGTACAAGACATTAAGGAAATATGAGATATGGACTATATATGCCATTTGTGCCATAAACATTAATTTTTATTGCCAAAAATCATCCAGTATCCTTATGTTTTAGGATAAATATATCAAAATATCCATAAAAAACTGTTTAAAATAGTTCTCATTTCTTAGCCCTTTAGAATAGAGTTGATCTCATTCATTTCCACTGGCCAAATAATATTTCAATTGTTTAAAAAAAATCTAATTAAATTAAATTAATGCAGTTTTGCTGATAAGGTGAACATCTTTTAGCTATTTTTAGTGGAAAAATATAGGCCTAAATCTGACTCATTGACAAAGTATTTTAAAAAGGAAACATGCAAATCTTACTGTTTTCTTCAAGTTGTATCCTTCAAATACAGTGTTAGGCTATTTTTCATAATGTGCAGCTGTGGTTGTACAGTAAGCTATTATCATTAGACCTATTCAAACCGGACAATAGACCGTTCCACCGAATCCTGCATTTTCCGCCACAGTATCGAAGTAAGTGCGCATCATTGATCATCGTTCTTGCTAAAAATATTTTCTCGTAACATGAGATGTGCAGTTTAGTTTAAAGCTAAATTATTGTGCACCTGTAGCACTCCTCGCTGTCATTAAAACATAACATACCACAGGAAAAGTAATCAAGCGCATCCACTACAAATAGGCTATGTCTAAATTCATATAATTTTGGTTTAACTTCTGCGTAATGACTTTATGTAATTTCAGTGCTTATCTCCATTAATGAGAGTGGAATATTTAATGTAAATGTATATGATGAAATGAAAAGAGTTTAAAATCGTTGTTTACTTCATTACTTTTCTCTCTCCAGGAAAAAAAGTCCGTACACATGGGTCAGAGTTTGCGTGTAGGTGCGCAAATTTTCCCGTCAAGTTCGTTTTTTATAAATCCCACCTTTTGTGTAGGAAGTGGCGTACGCCTCTTTCAGGACAGGTTTTGTTTGTACGGAACGGTTATAAATGAGGCCCCAGGAAACATACAGTTTTGACTTTTGGTCACTAAATAATTAAAATAAATAAAAGTTCCATTTGTGTTTCTTCATATTTGTAATGACTTAACTAACATTCAAAAATGAGGAAAATACTAACGATTAAATAGGTGTACAAACATTTTAGTACCGTACATCAAAATGAATTTGTTTTTTTTCTCTCTGTAGGGTGAGAGAGGGCTTCTTGGACCAGTCGGACTTCCTGTATGTTTGTATTTGTTACCTTTATTTTTTTTTTTTTTTTTTTAAGTTAGAAGTTAACACTATCATATATTTGGAACATTCTGAGCAACATCTAAGTCATACCTCATTTTATTCAGGGTCCAGCTGGACCTTCTGGTTTGAAAGGTGAATTTGGAATGCCAGGCAGACCCGTAAGTCTCTCAACTTTCATCAAAAAAAAAAAAAACATTTCCTTGACAGACTGTACTTCATTCATTCATTCTCTGGCTGTAGGGCCGTCCAGGTGTGAACGGATACAAAGGAGAGAAGGGAGAACCAGCGTCAGGCTCTGGATATAGCTACCCAGTCAGTACACCACAAGCTCTTGAATTTGAAAATAAATGCAGTTTGTTCCTTCGTTGATTGTTATATAGATAGCTTTTCCCACATAAGTTATTTTGTGTCTTTTTCAAGGGTCCTCCTGGTCCCCCAGGACCCCCTGGTCCCCCTGGACCCGCTGTGCCCTTGGACAGATTCGGTGTAAGTGCTTTTTGTGTCAAATAAGCTGTAATTCATGCATAAAATGTTGCAAAATGAGCTCCATATGCTGGCTATGTTAAATTGAAGTGGTCATGATTGCAACAGCAATAATTTGCAATCTTCTTTTTCCATTTCAGAGATATGAAGATTATTCGAGGCCAGGTAGGTTATTACAGTCATTCTTGTCACAGCAGATAATCAAAAGATATTTTGTCACAAGGTCCTTAAAGTCAACGTGAAATCAAAATGTACTCTATTTACGTTGTTAAAGTACATTCGTGATCTTACTGTACATGATTTAACTGTGAATGGTTTCTAAAAAAAGACTCTTAAACAGTTTTTCTTTACTGCTGATGTAATGAACTTCACTTTGGTCCAATTATTTCCCAGTGGATAAAATCAAGTCCCAACCTACATTTTATTTCCCTTTCAATGACTTGTTTTGCTCAAACATATTCAACATTACAGGAGAAAAATGGATTGAGAACTGCATTTCATATTGATTTTAACAGAAATTAGATCAAATGTCAAAATTCTAATATATTCGACAACTTTGAACAATGTGTTGTTTTGTTTTCTTAAGCTATGAAAGGAGAGAAAGGAGACCAGGGAGCTCCTGGTGTTCCAGGATCACCAGGTAAAATTTACCACTCTTGCTGTTTCTAGACATTCAGGGCCAATGGCAGGCGGGAATAACAAGGCTGTCTCGGCCTCTGTAAATTTTCCCTGGCTAAAGTACTCTGACTTACTAGCTTGATAATCATTATCAAATCATTGTAAAAGATATTGTGTATTTAATGCATTTAATGCAATATTCTCTCATTTTTACACAGGTTTTTCCTCTAGCTTTGATGTATATGCCCTAAAGGTATGTGATTCTCTAAATGAAAGTATTGATGAAACAATTTGATTATGATTTTTCCAATGCAAAACATGGCACCTGTTTCCTCAGAATGAGATGAAGGGGGAGCGTGGTGAGTCAGGTCTTAAAGGAGAGAAAGGAGAGCCAGGAGGTGGATTTTATGACCCTCGTTTTGAAGCTGTACAAGGACCACCAGGAAACCCTGGACTTCCTGTAAGAATTATTGGGTATTTCTAGACACAACTTGAATTGAGTACTTACCTACATATGGATGGTCTCATCATAGACATGTTTTCCAGGGACCTAAAGGAGACTCAATCAGAGGTCCCCCTGGACCGCAGGGCCCACCAGGACCACCTGGAGTTGGTTATGATGGTCGTCCAGGAAACCCAGGACCTCCTGGACCCCCTGGTCCTCCAGGGTCACCGTCATTGCCAGGAGCCTACAGACCACGTGAGAAAAAATAAGTACAATTCTTAACAAACTGATTATTTTTAAGGAACTTAAATAACAGACAGTGTTGTATGATTTTTGTTTATTTCAGCACTCAGTATTCCTGGACCTCCAGGTCCCCCCGGCCCACCAGGAATTCCTGGCACTGGATCTGGGGTGAGTGGGACATTGATGAAAGAAACTACTAATGGCGCGTATATGATTACACACCTGATACTTTATACTTTAATCACACCCATGGTTTTAAATGTGCCAGCAGGTGACTTTCCTGAGGTCTTATGACATAATGATGGCTACGGCACGCAGACAGACTGAAGGTGCTTTGATTTACATTTTGGACAGAAGCAATCTCTACATCAGAGTTCGGGATGGTGTCAGACAAGTGATGGTATGGTGCTTAAACTCTGATTTTTGTTTTCATGTATTGCAAAAAATATTAAAAATGCATTTCATACATAAAATTACTTTAAGCATTTTTATAATGAGCATTTGTTGAAAAAAAAAAAATAAATAAATAAATTGTCTGCCAAATTAGAGTTAGTGTTGTTGTATGACCAACATATACAGATTTTGTTGTCGTGAAAAGTAAACCATAAAACAGGAAATGGTATTTTAACTGTCATTACTCAAATATCATGATATCATAAATATCAGGACTGTCAGGGTCAGTAAGTTCATTAAAAATATCTTATAATTGACATTTTTATGGCATGGCAGGATTTGTTCTGTTTGTCATATGAGATAACCCCTCAGTCACCTCAAAAACTTAATCATATTTAAAAATTGTAAATAATTTTAAAAATCTATGAAAAATGTGTTTTGAAGACTATTTGGAAAAGTCAACAACCAAGCTTTTTGCTAGATGCCATCAGGGTGGTGATGACACTGGGGACTTGGGCCCGTCATCACTGCTTGCAGCTACATTATTATTGTTATTATTATTATTATTATTATTATTATTATATTATTATTTATTATTTGGAAAGTAGTTAAAGCACACTCAATTGTACTCCAGCTGTAATAAAATGTTATCACTTTTTTTTAGTTGGTCACACCACTTGCCATTGTTAGAGCTGTTAAATCAAAAAGATGGTATGATAATATAAAATGACAAGGTTTTTTTTTTTCAGACATAGAAAATCAACATGAATGCCCACATTACTAGGAACATGGTGTTTTAAACTAGATTTTTTCATAATCTTATGCATTCTCATTTGTCATTTATATTTATGCATTCTTATTTGTCAAAACATTACAGTATAAGGATTTACTCCTTTTTAACATGTCTTCTCAAATTTTAACACAGTTTTCCTTTTATTTGCAGCTTGGAGATTATAAACCCTTCTATGGACAGCTGGTAAGCAGTGTGAATAAAGCTCTTTTTTTTTATGCTTTAACATTCAAATAAGCACCCACAGTTTAATCAAAGGAGGTTGGAATTAGTGGATGTGCATATCAATTCCTGAAGGTATGACTAGCTTGTTGGCTCTTCCTCAGGACAATGAAGTGGCAGCGGTCCAGCCGCCCCCTGTTATTCACTATTCCCAAGACCACACAGCTAACAATGGAGCAGAGCAGATTTCTCCACCGCACCCGCCGATCGAGTTTCCAAGGAGGGAGCCAGAGAATAGAAACCCCAATCCACCTGACTCCCGTTACCCAGACCCACGATACCCACCCAACACTGATAACAGGTACACTGATCCTGTACAACCACACAGATACCCCGTTCAACCAGAGAGGAACCCCATCACTCCAGCCCGCCGTCCCAGCCCCCCTGTCAGTCAACCAGAAGGCCACGTCCACACTTCCGGACCAGGGGTTAGTTCCATCAACTTCAATGCAGCATTCACACAGGTCCTCTGTGTTTATTTCCTTTTTGACCCCATTTTCATTTTCTGTACAGTTGCATCTTATTGCCCTGAATTCTCCACAAGTGGGCAACATGAGAGGCATTCGTGGGGCAGACTTCCTGTGCTTCCAGCAGGCTCGGGCTGTGGGCCTGAAGGGAACGTTCAGGGCCTTCCTGTCTTCCAAACTTCAGGATCTCTACAGTATCGTTCGCAAATCTGACAGAGAGACATTACCGATTGTTAACCTCAAGGTGTGTTGCAGTGTTTTTAGTATCAATGAGATACTATTATAGTTTTTTAAGATTTTGAATTTGTTCTTGTAATTTCTTCTTTCATGTAACTTTTAGTTAAAGTTTTTGTAATTTTTATTAGTTTTTATGTACGTCTATATAGTTTTATTTTTTACATTTATTTTTATGGTTTTAGTTGTAGTAAACGCATAATAACCCTGTTGTGTATTCCATTACTCATACAGATATTAATTCAAGGTATTTAAAGCAATAAGCCATAAAATTACAGCGATTTTTTTTACCCTGTCAAAGGGTTGTATTTAGGCAGAACACATTGCCTAAAATCCCTTTAACCACTGTAAAATCACTGTAACCATAGTAAAATCACTACAGTCCATTTGCTTTTATAAAGTGGAGACAACAACATGATAAAAATGTATTAATATTATTATTAAACTGTCATATCAGACACTAAATCTAGGTTTTCAGTGAAAACCGTTTATCTTCATTTTACATGAAAAGATGGTTTTTATTATGCAGTCCAGTTAAAACTGGATAATTCATAAATATATTTCAATGCTTTTTGAAAAGTTCAAAACTCTTGCCTTTTATGTTTTCTCAAGAAGCTTCCCTTCTAAAACAAAAGCAAATGCTTTTTTTTTTTTTTTTTTCTGGAGGGACACAAAAGTTTGCGAGTGAACAAAAAACAACAACATTGAAATGTAATTATTTTTCTTCCCTTTTGCTTTTTTTAGGCTTGTAGAATTATCTGTTCATCTGATCTTTTGGATCATTTTGACAATTCTTCAAGACCAAACTTACCCAATGAGCTCACTAGATGATCTTGAATGTTTTTTTTATCTTTTCATGGCATTGATATTCTCCTCTGCAGGATCAAGTGCTTTTCAGAAGCTGGGAGTCTCTCTTCAGTGACTCAGAGAGCAGGATGAAGGACAATGCTCCTATCTACTCGTTTGATGGCAGAGATGTCCTGCGGGACAGTGCTTGGTGAGTGCCAGTGGCTTTGGCTGTTCCTGTGAACCCTTCAAACAGAGGCCTCTGCAGAGCATCCTGTCACGTTTCATTTTCCTTTAAAAAAACAAGGAGTACTGGAGCTACAGATGAATGCAATATTAAATATTGTTCTCTATCTATCTATCTATCTATCTATCTATCTATCGTTCTATCGTTCTGTCTATCATTCTATCTATCGTTCTGTCTTTCTATCTATCTATCTATCGTTCTGTCGTTGTCTATCGTTCTCTTTCTATCTATCTATCTATCTATCTATCTATCTATCTATCATTCTATCTGTCTATCTATCGTTCTATCTATCTATCTATCTATCGTTCTATCTATCTATCGTTCTATCGTTCTATCTATCGTTCTATCTATCTATCTATCTATCTATCATTCTATCTATCATTTTATCTATCGTTCTATCTATCTATCGTTCTATCTATCGTTCTATCGTTCTATCTATCTATCGTTCTATCGTTCTATCTATCGTTCTATCTATCTATCTATCTATCTATCTATCATTCTATCTATCATTTTATCTATCGTTCTATCTATCTATCGTTCTGTCTATCGTTCTATCGTTCTATCT
>JAFVLL020019124.1:30174-46925 GCA_021397915.2 Tor tambroides
TATATATATATATATATATATATATACACACACACACACACACACACAGTGTATATATATATATATATATATATATATATATATATATATACACACACACACACACACATACATATATATAAATAACATTACTTTATCTAAACTTTATAGTCAGAATTATGTGTTTTAATTCAATCTTACGCTCCATCTACTTATCCAACCAGGGCCCAATGGGACCAAAGGGTGACAGAGGAGAACCTGGTTCACCAGGCTACGGCATTAAGGTTTGTAAGCAAAAAACAATAGACAAATCTTAAAATGAAGTGTTTAAAAACCCAGAGTTTACTGCTGCAACTGCAATTTTGTTTGTAGGGAGAGAAAGGAGAACCCGGACTTATTCTTGGACCTGATGGAAACCCACTTTACCTTGGTGGATTAACAAACCAAAAGGTATTTTATTTTATTTTATTTTATTTTATTTTTGAATTGAAAGTGAATTGACTTAACTAATCTGTAGTATTTTCCTCATTTTTGAATGTTAAACAGGTGTACAAACGTTTTAGTACTGTATATCAAAATTGTTTTCTCTCTGTAGGGTGAGAGAGGGCTTTCTGGACCAGTTGGACCTCCTGTATGTTTGTATTTTTACTTTTTTTTATTTTAAGTTAAAAGTTAAAGAAAAAATAACACTCTCATGCCTATATTTGGAATATTTGTCATTTTATTCAGGGTCCAGCTGGACCTTCTGGTTTGAAAGGTGAATTTGGAATGCCAGGCAGACCTGTAAGTTTCTCAAAAAGAAACTTTCATCAACAAAAAATATTCATTGACAGACAACATCATATTTAACTGACTGTAATTAAGACTGTAAGTTATGACTGTAGGGCCGTCCAGGTGTGAACGGATACAAAGGAGAGAAGGGAGAGCCAGGGTCAGGCTCTGGATATGGCTACCCAGTAAGTACAGCACAAGCTCTTGAATTTGAAAATAAATGCATTTGTTCCATCAGTGATTGTTATATGGATAGCTTTGCCCTCGTAAGTTATTTTATTTTGTCTTTTCAAGGGTCCTCCTGGTCCCCCAGGACCCCCTGGTCCCCCTGGACCTGCTGTGCCCTTGGACAGATTTGGTGTAAGTGCTTTTTGTGTCAAATAAGCCGTATGAAACGTTGCAAAATGAGCTCCATATGCTGGCTATGTTGAATTGAAGTGGTCATGATTGCAACAGCAATAATTTGCAATCTTCTTTTTCCATTTCAGAGATATGAAGATTATTCAAGGCACTATCCAGGTAGGTTGTTATAGCCATTTTTGTCACAGCAGATAATCAAAAGATATTTTTCACAAGGTCCTTAAAGTCAAAATGAAATCAAAATATACTCTATTTACATTGTTAAAGTGCTTTAGTAATCTTACTGTATATGGTTTAACTGTGCATGTTTCCTAAAAAAGACATAAAAATAATCTTAAAACAGTTTTTCTTTATTGCTGATGTAATAAACTTCGCTTTGGTCCAATTATTTCCCAATGGATAAAATCAAGTCCCAACCTACATTTTATTTCCCTTTCAATGACTTGTTTTGTTTAAAAATATTCAACATTACAGGAAAAAAAATGGATTGAAAACGGAATTTTATGTGGATTTTAATATGTAGAATGAGTTCACAACTTTGAACAATGCCTTGTGTTGTTTTCTTAAGCTATGAAAGGAGAGAAAGGAGACCAGGGAGCTCCTGGTGTCCCAGGATCGCCAGGTAAAATTTACCACTGTTGCTGTTTCTAGACATTCAGGGCCAATGGCAGGCGGGAAAAACAAGGCTGTCTCGGCCTCTGTAAATTTTAGTGACTCCCAGGCTAAAGTACCCTGACTTACTAGCTTGATATCATTATCAAATCATTGTAAAAGATATTGTGGTATTTACTGCAATATTCTCTAATTTTTTCAACAGGATTTTCCTCTAACTTTGATATCCATGCCCTCAAGGTATGTGATTCACTAAATATATAAATTAAAGTATTTATATTTACATTACATTTACATTTAGTCATTTAGCAGACGCTTTTATCCAAAGCGACTTACAAATGATTTAATTATGATTTTTAAACAACACAAAACATGGCATCTGTTTCTTCAGAATGAGATGAAAGGGGAGCATGGTGAGCCCGGTCTTAAAGGAGAGAAAGGAGAGCCAGGAGGAGGATTTTATGACTCTCGTTTTGGAGCTGTACAAGGACCACCAGGAAACCCTGGACTTCCTGTAAAGATTATTGGGAATTTCTGGACATAAACCGAATCGAGTTCTTACCTACATATGGATGGTCTCATCAAAGATGTCTTTTCTAGGGACCTAAAGGAGACTCAATCAGAGGCCCCCCTGGACCACAGGGTCCACCAGGACCACCTGGAGTTGGCTATGATGGTCGTCCAGGAAATCCAGGACCTCCTGGACCCCCTGGTCCTCCAGGGTCACCGTCATTGCCAGGGGCCTACAGACCACGTAAGAAAAAATAAGTACAATTCTTAAACTTAGAGTATTTTTGAGGAACTTAAATAACAGATAGCGTTGTATGATTTTTGTTGTTTCAGCACTCAGTATTCCTGGACCTCCAGGTCCCCCGGGCCCACCAGGAATTCCTGGCACTGGATCTGGAGTGAGTGGGACATTGATTAAAAAAAACTGCTGATGGCGCGTATATGATTACACACCAGACACTTTATACTTTAATTATACTCATGGTTTTAAATGTGTCAGCAGGTGACTTTCCTGAGGTCTTATGACGTAATGATGGTTACGGCACGCAGACAGACGGAAGGTGCTTTGATTTATATTTTGGACAGAAACGATCTCTACCTCAGAGTTCGGGATGGTGTCAGACAAGTGATGGTATGGTGCTTAAACAATCATTTTTGTTTACACCTTTTCATTTGTTGCAAAAAAATATTAAAAACCATTTTTATAATGAGAATTTATTGAAGGAACAATTGTCTGCAAAAGTTAGTGTTGTTGTATAACATACAGATTTTGTTGTCGTGTGACAAGAAAATCATAAAACAGGAAATGGCATTGTAACTGTCATGACTTAAATATCTTTACTTAAAAATATCATAAATAAATATCATGACTGTCAGGTAAGTTCATTAAAAATATTTTATAATTGCCATTTTTATGGCATGGTAGGAAAATTCTATGAAAAATGTGTTTGAAGACTTTTTGGAAATTATTATTATTATTATTATTATTATTATTATTTGGAAAGAACCCTTTCATTGCTGTAAGTCAACAACCAAACTGCATGTGCCCGCTGTGCACTGTTTTCTTGATGCCATGGGGGCTTGGGCCCATATATTATTATTATTATTATTTTATTACTTATTATTTGGAAAATAGTCATTTTCACATCAAAATTATGGTATGATAATATAAAATGACATTCTCCAGACATAGAAAATCAACATGAATGCACATACTTCTAGGAACAAGGTGTTTTAAACTAGATTTTTTTCATCATTTTATGCATTTTTATTTGTCATTGATTTTAAGGAAAACAGTATAAGGATTTATTTATTTTTTTTTTTTTTTTTTTAAACATGTCTTCTCAAATTTTAACACAGTCTTCCTTTTATTTGCAGCTTGGAGATTATAAACCCTTCTATGGAGAGCTGGTAAGCAGTGTGAATAAAGCTCTTTTATATGCTTTAACATTCAAATAAGCACCCACAGTTTAATCAAAGGAGATTGGAATTAGTGGATGTGCATATCAACTCCTTAAAGGGGACCTATTATGCAAAAATCACTTTTATAAGCTGTTTGAACACAGTTGTGTGGCCACAGTGTGTGAAAACAACCAGCCTATAATGTTAAAAATCCACCAACTCATTTTTTTATAAAACCAATAACTCATAAACAGTCTCTCCAAACGAGCTGTTTCAGATTCTCCCTCTCTGCGCGTCACTGAGGGGAAAAAGTCCCACCCATTTGTGATGCTCTCTGCCCTATTAGCATAAACACAGCCCTGAGTGAGAAGATGCGGTCCGCCATTACTGGAGATATATACAATGTCAGCGCCAAAGAGGCTTTACAAGTGTTGTGTTTTGGGATGCACTAATAAACATAGGAGTCATCATAATCTCCCCTCATCTGAGCTGAGGACACTGTGGTTAAATTACATTTTCAAAGGAAATATCCCGGAAAAAAATTGGTAATGTCCCCTCAATGTTTAGGAATTAATACCAATGCTTTGTGCACGAATGTCAGCTCCAGACAAAGTAAGTATCATGTGTTTGTTTTCTAAATTGCCTTTCTGAAAGAGCTGCTTGGCACTCTGTACGGCTAATGACGCTAAAGCTATCATTGTCTCTTGTGTGTTTTCACTGATGCTGCCTTCAAGTGCTGCCAGAATGATCGTGAATAGGAATATGGTAACGTTAGTTAAAAGTTGCATATGAAAGCAATGTGAGTCGATCGCTTGCAGTTGTTGAGCTCATAATCAGAAGTGGGACTTATAAAGTTTGTGATAGCATGAGACCAGCTATGTTGTTATTTTTATCCGGCCGTGCTCCTCGTCTGTGTAATTCATAAACGTGAATTTATTATGCACATTATAATCAGATGACTGACTTTGAAACTGAGTAGTTTTCTGTAAAGATAACAGGCTTGTACTAATGTGGAATGTTTATTTGCAAGCGGTTAGCACTGCTAACGTGAGCTTGAGCTCTAGCTCCAATCTTCTCCGGAGCAACAGCTCACTCGCATTTAAAGCAACACACTCAAAACAGCACGTTTTGGCTCACACCCTAAAAGTGGCAATTTTAACAAGCTGTAAAAATTTATCTGTGGGGTATATTGAGCTAAAACTTCACATATATGCTCTGGGGACATCAGAGACTTATTTTACATTTTGTGAAAAGGGGCATAATAGGTCCCCTTTAAGGTATGACTAGCTTGTTGGTTGTTCCTCCAGGACAATGAAGTGGCAGCGGTCCAGCCGCCCCCTGTTGTTCACTATTCCCAAGACCACACAGCTAACAATGGAGCAGAGCAGATTTCTCCACCGCACCCGCCGATCGAGTTTCCAAGGAGGGAGCCAGAGAATAGAAACCCCAGTCCGCCTGACTCCCGTTACCCAGATCCGCGATACCCACCCTACACTGATAGTAGGTACACCGATCCTGTACAACCACACAGATACCCCGTACAACCTGAGAGGAACCCCATCACTCCAGCCCGCCGTCCCAGCCCCCCTGTCAATCAACCAGAAGGCCACGTCCACACTTCCGGACCAGGGGTTAGTTCAGTCAAATCCATCACAACATTTGCACAGGTCCCATGTGTTTATTTCCTTTTTTGACACCATTTTCATTTTCTGTACAGTTGCATCTTATTGCCCTGAATTCTCCACAAGTGGGCAACATGAGAGGCATTCGTGGGGCAGATTTCCTTTGCTTCCAGCAGGCTCGGGCCGTGGGCCTGAAGGGAACGTTCAGAGCCTTCCTGTCTTCCAAACTCCAGGATCTCTACAGTATCGTTCGCAAATCTGACAGAGAGACATTACCAATTGTTAACCTCAAGGTTTGTAACAGTGTTTTTTTTAGTATCAATGAGATACTATTGTAGGTTGTTTTTTTTTAAGATTTTGAATTTGTTCTTGAAATTTCTTCTTTCATGTTAATTTTAGTTAAAGTTTTTGTCATTTTTATTATTTTTAAGTACATCTGTATGTAGTACATCTGTATGTAGTTTTTATTATTTTTTTATTTATTTTTATTTAATTTTTATGGATTTAGTTATAAAAAAATAATACCTGTTGTGTATTCCATTACTCATACATTAATTAAAGATTACAGTGGTTTTTACCATGGTTAAGGGGTGTTTTTAGGCAGAGCGTGGTGTAGCGTACCTAAAATCACTTTAACCGCAGTAAAATCACTGTAACTGTAGTAAAATCACTACAATCCATATTGCTTTTATAAAATGTGATAAAACATGATAAAAATGTACTAACATTATTAATAAATTGTCAGATCAGATACTAAATCTGAAATATTATTTGTTTTTTCCACTATGTAGAATTATTACTAGCCTAACACTGTCTGTCGTGTTCTGTTGCAACTCTAGGATTTCAGCCACTTAATTAGGATGTTATCTTTGGTTTACATGAAAAAGATGTTTTTTATCATGCAGTCCAGTTGAAAATTCATAATTTGTAAATATATTCTATGCTTTTTGAAAAGTTCAAAACTCCTTGCCTTTTATGTTCTCTCAAGAAGCTTCCCTCATAAAACAAAAGCAAATGCATTTTTTTTTTTTTTGGGAGTGAGCATCTTTTTTATTTATTTATTTAGCTTTTTCAGGCTTGTAGAATTGTCTGTGTTGGCACTGAGCGTTCATTTGATCTTTTGGATCATTTTGACAATTTTGACAAACTTACTCAGTGAACTCACTTGATGATCTTGGTTGTTTCTTGTCTTTTCATGGCATTGATATTCTCCTCTGCAGGATCAAGTCCTTTTCAGAAGCTGGGAGTCTCTCTTCAGTGACTCAGAGAGCAGGATGAAGGACAATGCTCCTATCTACTCATTTGATGGCAGAGATGTCCTGCGGGACAGTGCCTGGTGAGTGCCAGTGGCTTTGGCTGATCCTGTGAACCCTTCAAACAGAGGCCTCAGCAGAGCATCCTGTCACTTTTCATTTTCCTTTAAAAAAACACTGAGTACTGGAGCTAGAGATGAATGCAATAGAAAATCCATCCATATATATCATTTGTTCGGGTGTTCTATCGTTCTATTATTATAACTATATCATTTTATCTATCCTCTATCTATCTGTCATTCTATCTTTATGTTGATTCTATCGCTCTATTATACTATCTATCGATCTGTCCATTGTTCTTTCTTTTTTCCCCGTTCTTTCTTGCTATTAAGGGCCTTATGTAACTCAGTGGCCAAATTTTAGCCGGTCCAATGATTGACTCTTCCTTAGAACTCATTAGCTATGTTTCCATCACCCTGTTTTTATGCGTATTTTGAAATATCGCATCAGAAACGAGTGATGGAAATGCCAAATTTCGAATAAAAATCCCTTAATTCGCAAAAACGTTTTTATGCTCGCTTGAGGTGGTTTTTGACTTGTGCAAAACAGGGTTAATGTGAATAATGGGAGATGGAAACGCATTTGCTGAATAAATTCCTCCATGTGCATAAAAAAGTCATGTGACTTTATCTATGGGACAGCAAAATCTGACTAACCAGCGGACCGATCTCATTCCACAGCATTTGAAATGTTGTTATGGTCATTCTGAAATGCTCGAGCATAGTCTGTCATTAAAGTATTTGTTTAATTGCCTCTGAGAACTGTCTTACACAACTGCTTTCCCAAACAGCAAGCATCCATGAAAGCAATGACCACATTCACTGTGTTTCCTCTGCTTGCACAAGTAATTTATTATATATGAAAATTAGGTTACACTTTATTTTAAGGTGTCCTTGTTACAGTGTAATTATACATTTAAGTACTGAGTAATATTAATTAACGACATGTACTTAGGGTTAGGATTAGGGCTTGGCTTAGGGTTACTTGCATGTAATTATGCATAATTATTATTACAATAGTAAGTACATGATGTAACGTGTAACAAGGACACCTTAAAATAAAGTGTTACCGAAAATTATTTTATTCAGTTGCACCTCCTACTTTTCTTAGTGATATATAGTGCCAGATTATCAGGAAGTGATGATTAATGACTCGTTGGATGGAAACGGTGCTTATTCACAAATGTTTTGTGCGATATTCCAATTTTGCGCATAAGATAAATTCGCAACTTTGGATGGAAACCTGGAATTGTAGCTGTCTGGTACCTTGTAAACAAAAAATGTAGTTTCCCAGTTGATGGATTTAAAACCTGTGCATCCTGATCCCACACTCAGGGAATGGGGTTTGATTTTGCAATTTTTGAAAGGTCTTCCTGGTTTTGAATGCAGTCTGAGGCTATCTTAAACCACCTAAAATGACCATTTTTCTTCCTCTATCCTGTAGGCCAGAGAAGATGATCTGGCATGGGTCCAGTGGCAGGGGTCACAGGCAGACGGATAACTACTGTGAGACGTGGAGGGCTGGAGACCGTGCGGTGACAGGCTTGGCCTCATCTCTGCAGGCTGGCCAACTCCTCCAGCAGACCTCCAGCAGCTGCTCCAGTTCCTACATCGTGCTGTGCATCGAGAACAGCTACATGACACAATCCAAGAAATAAAGCCGTCCTAAAGAGCCTTTGAACACTCGACACAACCATTTATACAGGCCCAGTTTCGCTCCAGTAGATGCCTGTATCAAACAAATGGAAAAAAAGAAAATGACAAAAAAATAAAAAAAGAACTGAGTCTGCCTTAAGGAGAATTTACCAGTCATCTGTTCCCTCACCGTAACGCCAAAGAGGCAGGTTGAACGTGGAGGTGTTTGCTCTCTCTCAGGGTGTTTGGCACATAGTTCTCAGGTAAGTTAAACCAGAAGAGCCAACGAGGAAAAGCTTTAACTAACTAAGGTAAAATTTCAAAAGTGAATGTTTGTCACCTGTGTTGTTATTTTTTGAAGATGTCCATTTGTACATTTAAATCAATTTGCAGCCATATTTTTGTGTAAATTTTTTCTACTATTGCCCAGCCATTTAGCTTTGTCCAGTTATTGAAGAATGGTTTTGAGGGTAAACCCCATATTCTAGTTTTAGGATTTAAAAAGAAAAAATATTTATTTTACAATAAAGAGAGCTAAAATATGATTTGAAACTGTAAACCATACTTTTTTTCTGTTTTAGTGAGCACTTTTTACATACTTCCATGGATAAAAGTGCAAAACTGAAATAGTTATGTCGCTAAAAAAAAGCTCCAAAAAGGCTGGGCAAAAAGAAGATGCTTTGAATAATTCAATACATATCCCTCAAAAGAGTTTTTGTACAAAACAGAATTATTTTAAATACTTCTCTTGCATTTATGGGATCACTGTGTGTTTTTTTCTATTGTGATTAATGTGAAATTTCATATGGACATTCTTCTTAGTGTCATTGTTTTACATTTCTGGTTGATTCCAGAAGTTTTGATAAAGCAAAGTGAATGATTTAAGTAAAGAGGGGAAGCTGCAAGATTTTTATAAATATTAATGTAAAAAAATCTGTTACTCAAAAATAGCGGTTACATGTCCTATAATTCATTGGACATTTCAGAAGCTTTGGTTGCATTCGGTGCTTTTCACTGATGAAACAGCTGCTGACAGTGTTGTTTGGGAGAGACAGATGTGTTTTATGAAGACACTTTATCTTCTATCCATATGGAATTTCAGACATCTAATCCACTGTAGTGCTGCTGATGTATTCAGTACAACCCTGTGGGCTTCTAGTCTTTTTTTAAAACCAGTTTGTGCTGTACCATGTCTCAGAGGCACTGAATAAATGATTTTGTTTTTGTTTGCCACAATAACTTTGGCACTAGTTCTTGTGTATCAAAATCTGTTCCTTAAAACCTGATCTGTCTACACATATCGTAGACTCTATCTATTCATGCACAATATTAACATATCGGAATTCATTCACAAGCCATTTCATATCATGAATGTGTTTACTGTTCACTGACTGATTACTAAAAAAATAAAGGTACATTTTTCCTCTCACAAAGTATGTATTTTAGACTTTAAATTCATGAAGGTTTTACCCATTGTTTTCATTTGCGAGATTCATTTTTCTCCACAGTCATTAGATGTTTAAAATTGCTATTTGTCATTATTTACTAAAGTCATACATACATCAAAACAAATGTTTTGAAGAACTCTATCAGGTAAAGATTAAGTGACTTTTGGCATAAATCCTTACGTCTAGTTCACATAAAAGCCACCTTTGATCAGCGTAAGTGCTCTTCATTCTCAATGCTTGGAATTGAAAACTATGCATTTCTACTAAATGCTGTTTAAGCACTGAAATACTCTCCGGCAAATGTCTTCTGTGCACCTATGGCAAAGGGCCCCAAAGTCCTGATTCATGCATGTCTCTAAATTGCACAGCGTGCCCCTTTGATGACATTGCAATCCCTCCTCAGTGCCTATTGCACTGATTCTCTGTCCGCCTGAAGGGTTTTACAGCCTGTTCAATAGGATTTAGCGATGTGGCCTTGAGAGGGCCTCAAGGCACAAATCAGAGACTGCTGACAGCGAGCTGGTGAAGCGGCCCCTTTTGTATCTCAGGACTTAAAGGTCCTCTGCAAGCATTTCGGCCAGGTGGACCAAGCCTGTGGTAAAATAACCCATGGGCATTTGAGAAAGCTGAAAGTGAAAATTAAGCAAAATGTCAAAAATAACTAAAATGCTGTGGCTGTTGAGGAGTACTGTTTAAAATGGTTTCAGACAAAGTATGGATCGTCACAGTGCAGAATGACAGCAGGAACTCTGCAGGAGTTCAGCAAGATGACTGTCTTTATGATTAACTATTGTTGTTTTTGTTGTGATCTGTACTGAAACAAAAGAAGACAAAGTTTTATTCTTAGGTAAAATTCCTTAAATGCACAAATCTTCTCCTAGAAACTTCCAGATGAATAATGGGTGCAAATTCGGGTATATTTAACAGCATCATACCCATCAGCAATAGGGGGACCCTCAGGGGAAATCCCAGGAAAACAATTTAGATAAAAATGTAAATGTAACTTTTTGTTATTCAGATCAAAGGCAAAAGTGGCTCAATATATATAAGGTACAGCAGTTCGTTTCATACGATTTCTGCTATGAAGTAACTTTTCGCCTCATCAGTCAAATCCTTAGTTTAGCACCCGTTCTGATTCGGATCTGAATGAAAGAGACGCTTCTCTAAGTGTGAATTGTTGATGTTGACTCGAAAACCGTTCGGACCTATTCATTCTGAATGGTAAATAAATAATAAAGACCATTCTGATGCAAAGGCTCAACATATTCATTAAAAAGATCCGACTCAAAAGAACAATTCGTTCATGAATCAGACATGCCGCAACATAAAATAACACACACCCTGTGCTATTTTATTTTTTATTTTATTTATTTTATTTTGTTTTATTTTTTTCAAACTATATGTTATATAGTTTGGAAAATGTAAAATTGACGGGTTACAGTAAGTCTAAAGATCAGCGATGGATATTTAAATTTTGAACCAATCATAACACTTCACCGTGACGTAAACCAGAGGGAAGCGCGTCCGCAACCAAACATCTTGAATACTTACCCCGCTCTTTCTTTACACGTAGATAAACCTGTATGTGCAGACATCGATAGAATGTTATTTGACTTTCTGTGGAAACATAGAAGACATTATGTCAAGAAATCTGTTGTTATAAATAAATATGAATATGGTGGTTTAAATTTTTTAGATTTTGCTTCTTTAAATAATACTTTTAAGATAAATTGGTTAAAGCAGTATTTAACAAATCCTGATTCATTCTGAAATATTCTTCCTAATATTGTTTTCTCTAAGATGGGAGGTCTTCCTTTCTTACTGTTATGTAATTACAATATCACTAAGTTACCCCTTAAATTATCTAATTTTCATAAACAAGTGCTTTTGGCGTGGCATCTGATTTATAAACATAATTTTAGTCCTCACAGCTACACTGTAAAAAATGATCGTGATTTTAACGGTAAAAAACTGTGAAAATGCTACAGTAAAAACCTGTTAAATGGTTAACGTAAAATTTACAGGGAAAAACTGTAAACTGACGTTCCTAGAATTCCCTGCGTTGCATGTCAAATTTTGTTTGAATTTAATGTTTTTTATTTAAAATAACTATGCTGCTTCTTATAGTTTTTTCGTATCAGTCATGTTTATTAGGGTTGTATGTTATATCTAATGTTGTTAAATTAATGTTTATTGCATACTTCAGTTTAATGAGTCTCACCATGATGGTGTTTAGTGCATGTGTGAATGACACTGTGCACCTTCTATATATGTTATTATTTAAAAGCTGCTTGTGCTGGGCTTTGGTTCATCATGTGACTTTCTCAACACCACCTGCATTTGGTGGTTATCAGTGTATTTCAAAGGTACAAAACAGATTTCAGTACTTCAATAGGTTGGTATATCAGTTAATTAAATTATGGTATATAACAGTAAATTTAAGTTAAAACCGTAAAACCTAAACGCTAGCTACCGCATTTTTTTACGTAGAATTCTGGCAACCACAGCTGCCAGTTTTTTACCGAATTTCTAGCTGAATATTTTACAGTGTATTTATTTGGAATACTGCGATATTCTTTATAAAAGTAAATCCTTATTTTTCTGAAATTGACTAATAATAATATTATTCTAGTTTCTTAGTTATTAAAACTTGATGGTTACTTATATTCTTATTCTGAATTCCTAAATAAATATAATATTCCTGTCACCTCCTCGAGTTCTCCATTGTAATGGACGCCATTCCCTGTGGGGCCATAACTTTCCTAAGGGCTCCGCTAGATCCCAGTTTTCTTTGTCAGAGATTCATCCTTTGATACAATGAGGTGAATGCTTTTTATCTCCCTCTTCCGGTCGGAACAAAAGAATTAGACAACTGTTTCAGACTGAGATAACTTCTCTCCCGTATATTTTACCCCACTGGAATGGCCTATACGATAACATTCCATGGAAGAAAGTGTGGACTTTGTCATCTAAATATTTAATAACTAATAAGGTTAAGGAGGTTTCTTACAAATTACTTCATCTTTTTTACCCTGTTAAGCTTTATATGAAAAAAATGTTTCCAGATATTGACTCTTTATGCTCCTTTTGTGGGGCTGAAGATGAATCTATGTCTCATCTTTTTTGGGAGTGTACATATACTAATTTATTTTGGAAGGATTTTTGTATTTTTGTACATGCTTTTTCTTCACAGAGTTTCCTTTTGTTATATAAAGATGTCTTATTTGGTTGTCACAACTTTGCTAAAGAAGACAAGGACATATATTATCTGATAAACTTATTCATTTTTCTTGCAAAATTCTTTTTACACAAATGTAAGTTTCAAGGTGCTAAGCCCTACTTTTCTGTTTTCTGTAAGGACCTTAAATCTTACCTGGACACTCTTCTTACATCCAACAATTCAAAAGCTCTTAAAACTGTCTCATTGAGTCATTTTCATAATATTTTCATGATTTTGTAACTAATAACTGTATTCCTAATTGCACTCACCCCTGGCATTGATTATTTTGTATGTTCTTTATGGCATTTAATAAAAATAAATAAATAACTAAAATTTAATAAAAAACAAACATCTTGAATGGCTATAAGGTAAAATATCATTCATAAGAATCAGCAGAAAATCGGGAATGCAGATGATTTGCTAAAACAGCAGCTCTGTCAAGACAATACTTCTTTCTGCGATTCAAAGCTACAATCGCACGTGATTCTCTCTTTCTCGCGATCATTGTGTAAATACGTGTATGCTGCCTCCGTGTAAACACACAGTGTGTTTGTGCATGCAGTGTAAACAGGCGAATGTAACAGTAACGCCCGTAGGCCTGTGCAATCTTCGTCATTTCTAAAGCACCTTCTGTACATTTCTTTTCTCCATCTCTCTCAGAAAGTTTATCCAAGATATACAGGTATTTTCTCCTCATTAGTATTAGTCAATTTTGGTGTTATTTGTATTAATTATTATTTGGTTACCTGATGATTAGTGATATAGCAGCTGGTTCCTCTCTCTGTTGTCACAAGCAAGGGTCATATTTTAAGGTTCAAAAGTGTGTTACTGTATTTTCAAATGCGTAATTCAGTTTTTTTTATTATTATTACACTATCTATCTATCTATCTATCTATCTTAATGTAAGTGTTTCTGTGCAATATGTAATAGCCTTTTCTTCAAAAGCCTTTCCTTGGACTTTAAAGTATATTACTATACAGAAAAGTAAAAAGTAAACCTAAGAAATTCACTTGATTAAAATGTGACAACTAGTTTCCACAGTTTGAAAAAAAAAAGATTAAATTTATGTTCTTGAGTCATGATTCTGACCTTTTGATCTTCAGCCTTAAGCTTAAATTGAGTTTTGTAGATAAATATATATTGTGCCTACATGTGATCCTTTTTTTTTTTACGACACTAACTTTTTATGGATGAGTTTGACTGGATAGTAAGGGAAAAGCAGCACCTCATGAAGCTGGTTCATTTGCCGGTCACTAATTCTTACAGATCCATTTTTTTATTTTTTTTATTTCATACTTTTGCTTTGACTCTACTATTATTCTAAATTGTGGAAAATTGCTAATCAAACAAAATAGAATTTAAAAAAAAAAAAAATACTCTTGCTTTTACTTCTAGTATATAAGCATAACAGTTAATACAGCACTGCAGTATCCTAAATATAAGCCTTCATGTTCTATTCTTTGCAATCAGTTTTTTTCATACTGACCCCCCAAAAAAGGGGTGACAGATCCAAAAGAGCTTGTTGCACCCCTGTTGAGTGATATAGTATCCACATAAGTCTTTGTGACTGCAAACACGGGGAACAATCTGCAGCTGACTGCAATCTCTAGCGCTGGCACAGGAAATCTATATTTAGCAGCAAGTAAGTAATAACAAAGCGCATCCAAATGGTCTACAGACGGTAATGATACGAGAGCGGGACAAGATGTTGGCTTTAATTACATTGGTAGCGGAGGCAAAGCCATGTCTGTTAGACGTGCTGTGTTTATGCTGTCTTTGTGAGTCACTGAAATGAAGATGCTGTGCCGCTGAGCGCTGTTGGTTTTATGGAGGTGGTTTATGCTGCTGCTTCATTTACTATCTTGCGCTCGCGTCTTTGCATATGAAGCTGCCAAAACTGTCAATGAGATGCAGCTTAAATGAGATGTCACAAGAATGGCTATGGAAATATGATAGCCCTCATTACTCAAAATTATATTGAGCAAAATATTGGCTTATTTGTTGCACTAACAATGAAATCATAGTCATTGCAATCTACAGACTGTCAAGGTTACTAAACCATATGAGCAGGGTCCAAAATGAATTTTATGCCTCACTCATGCGCCAGTGGATGTTAACTGAGGTGATTTACGATCCATAAATATTTTTACCGAAATAAAGCATTAAAGGAGTCATATCATTAGGAATCAAATTTCCATCATCTTTTGAGATAAGAGTTGATTGTGCTATAAAAACATACTGTAACTTTCAGAAGTTTTAGTTTTAGTATTTCCAATCCCAAAAATCATCTGATCATCTCATGTCACTTATACCAGATAAAACAAAAACCAACTATGGTCAAACTTTATTGCAATTGGTTTTTAATTGTAATTTAACATAAGCTCTTTGGAAAAACATGCCTCTGTTTACATTTTTGCATAACTCCAAAAACATATCTATACGTTCAGTTCACTGCAGTTTCAGCTGAAATGACCACTAGTGGTAGTGAAGCACCAACAACTTCTATTCCTGTTCACACAAATTAATTACAGGGGAGATTATCAAATAATAAAGACTTACTTTCACATGGTTCCTTGCAGAATACTATGTTATGACTTTAAAACATTTACCATTTACCAGAATTTGTAAAGTAATACATTTTGATGTTTTTGTATTACATAATCAGCTCTATATGTATGGCTTTTCTTACTTTTGACTTAGTAAACTTGCTCGATAGCTCACCTGGTACAGCACTGCACTTGCAATGCCGTGAGTCCTGTGAAACATGAGTCACGATAAAAAAGCTCAAAGACTTGTAGAAGCAAGCTATAATGGCATGTTTGCTTTAGCGATTGAGCTTTTATCTAACGTTTGCTTTTGTTATAACTGTCAGTTAGGTTTAGTGTAGGTGGTACGTTGTTAAACATGGTAGAGCATTAAACTTTTAGAGCCACTCACCAGAAATCTCATTTCTGAACTGCCATGATGTGTACAAAAATAAACATAATGAAACATTGCTTTTAGCACAACCAAGGACATTTTTTTAAAATGTCGCAAAACGTTCAAGAACCAGTGTAACGTCATTTTGCAGAAATGTCGCCACAGGCACGTTTTCCCAAAGAGCCTTGGTTAGATTTATATGTTACAATTCTTAAAAAATGTAACGGGCCAATAACCAATTATTCTGCTTTATTTAAAACTACAAAACCACTATTTATTTCTGTTTGATGCCCACATATGCTTTTTATTGTCAGTCACTGTTTAAAGACATCAAACCCCAGTATAATGACATCCACTTATAAGTGCCACATGTTATAAATCCTCTTGCCTAAGCGGTGCCCAACTCCCCTGCTAAGCATGACATTTAAAGCATGATTGTACTCTAGAATTAATGAATATTTGATGAGATATCTTTCTGAAATTGTAGACTAAGGCAGTGGTATGCCATGCTTTCAAAACCCCATTGTTGTAAATGCTTTTATAATGAAACAGATCTGTGTCTCAGACTGAATGTAAATCACTGGGGCAGTAAGTGTGATGACAGCCTCTATATACAGGCTGAATAAATACTAGTTTTTTATAGTGATTGTGGATATTTATGCATCAAGCCATACATAAGCCATTAAATCTCTTGTGCATCAATGGATTTACATCTAAATCGCTGTTATTGCTGGCACAGCGCGGCAATGGTTTTGGCAGGTTTAGCGGTGGAAGTTAAGTGCTTTTTCCCCTCACTTCTCTCTTCTTAGACCTGAGTTCACTTGTACCTTTCACTCTCGCGGCTCTCCACACACCAGTATCTCTGCAGCTGGAAACATATCCGATGTGACATCTCCTCCTGTTGCTCATGCATTTTTTATGGGCCCTCCTCTCCCACCCAGTCCTCTTGGAGGAAGCCCTG
>JAFVLL020019125.1:8514-21302 GCA_021397915.2 Tor tambroides
AAATGCCTCTCTGTGATGTTACCACAAGGCATCACTTACTTACAGATCTCAGGCTTCTGGAGGGGATGTAGATTCATAAGAGTGAGGAGGAAGTAGGAAGGTGCTGGACCTGTGGCTATTCTGTACGCAAACATCAACGTCTTGAACTTGATGCGAGCTGCAACCGGTAGCCAGTGCAGGGAGATAAAGAGAGGTGTGAAGTGGGCTCTTTTGAGCTCATGGAAGACCAGTCGTTAAAGTACTGTATATTATTTCTGCAATGAGTACACTTTATAAAAGTATACTTAAGGGTCATGTCATTGATGATGATCAGTTCAGATCTCTGTGTGGAGCACTGGCTGTCGTCAGACAAAAATCTCACTGGATTATTACAATTAATGGCAAAATGAATGTTTGGAAATGTAAACTGATATTTTATTAAACGATACAGTTTGTGTCCAAGCTGAGGAAGTTGAACTTCCTCGCCCTCTAGTGGTCATCAGATGTATCGTCATCTTTTCGCCTTCGCGTTTTGTGGTTTGTCCCTCGCGGGCTCTCGTCGCGCTGTCTCTGGCTCGCTGTAGAAACACGTGTGTCTCCTCGCAGCATGGAGTCTGAGGGCTGCAGCTGCTTCGGACAGAGACTCGTGTTGTCCACACTGAGCGGAAAACGAGTGAAAATACGAAACATCAGATCTAAAGATGACAATCCCGGCCTGCGAGGTGCGTTTATATCACAACATCACTCATGACATGTGACGCAGTATCTAATCAGTCCATAACACAGCTCTTCATCATCATCAAAACATCTCTACATGCATTATATATGAAACATATTATCATCACAGAGTCGTTTATCTACAGCACATGAGACGTCAAAATCAAATTATGATTCCCTCTCTGTTTCAGATTTCAGATTATTCGTCTCTATAGTTTTAAAAATGTTTATTACTTACATTTTTTTTTGCACGTCCAATTCATTTATTCATGTATTTTCTTGTTATTTATTTTAGTTCTTTATCATTTTGTATTCTATTTATTCTAGGCTCTTTTATTTGCCTATTTCATTTATTTTCAAAATAAAATACTACTGCATGTCCAAGTTTTTATTTACTTGTTTGTTTGTTTAATTGTGTGTCATTTTAAGCTCTATTTATTCTAGACTTATTTATTTGCCTTTTTATTTTCTAAAAAAAATACTACTACATGTCCAATTTTCATTTCTTTAATAATTTGTTTGTCATTTTGTACTCTATTTATTCTAGATTATTTATTTGCCTTTTAGTTTCTTTTCTAAATAAATAAGTTCTTGCTACTATATTAGAATGGATTTTTATTGGATTTAATGATTAAAAAAACTTGACTGTAATTTTTGTTGTTTAAAATTCTCAGAATTTTTGGATCTTTTGGATTCTTAAAATTCACATAATTTTAATTATTGATCCACTTGACTTCACTGTCCACTACAACTCATTAATCTTAAAGCATTGCATGAAATTTTAATCTTGTAATAAATAGATAATCACATTTATATTTGACTACAAAACTAGTTTCAGGCCTTTCAGCAGAAGCCTTCAATATCAGCAACTTCTGACAGTGGCTCTTCTCATCAGATTTCTTTATTTGGTTATTTTTAAATCTTGTTTGTAAGTGTTTCAAAATGCACATGTGTTCTTGCTCTGTTGATGAAGATACTGTTTTATCATTTCATTCAATCTAAAATCAGATGTGTTTGTGTTGGTCAGATTTTGAAGCGAGTTTCATCAGGCTCCTCGACAAAGTGACCAACGGCACCAGAATCGAGATCAACCAGACGGGTGAGCTCTAGTGAACGCTGATGGATGGATAGCTTGATTGACAGGTGTGTTGGTTGTTCTCTGATGGTGTGTGTGTGTGTGTGTGTGATGCAGGAACGGTGTTGTTCTATCAGCCGGGTTTGCTGTACGGTGGCTCGGTGGAGCACGAGTGTAATGTCCAGCGCTCTGTGGGTTATTATCTGGAGGCTCTGCTCATGCTGGCTCCGTTCATGAAGACGCCGCTCAGAGCCGTGCTGAAGGGCGTCACCAACGACCCCACAGACCCATCGGTGAGCTTCTGCACTGATATTTGACCTCTCACCTTCAGTGTTAATTTGCCATTTTAAAGGGACAGTTCACCCAAAAATGAATTCTGTTATCATTTACTCACCCTCGCGTTGTTCCAAACCTGTATGAGTTTCTTTATTCTGTTGAGGAGAAAAGATGTTTTGAAGAATGTTTGGAGTTGACCATTGACTTCCATGGGTTTTTTTTCCATACTATGGAAGACTACCGTCGACTGATTGCCAGCATTCTTCATAATATCGTCTTTTGTGTTCAGCTGAATAAAAAAACTCAAAAAAAATAACATTTCCATTTTTGGGTGAACTATCCCTTTAAACAAAAAACAATATGTCTCATCACAGATCCAGTGAGCTTTTATTTTTGTGATTGAGAGGAGTTATTGATATAAATATGAGCAATGATGTTATGTAGGTCTTGTTGTTAAGTTAATGAAATAAGTCATGTTCATGTGAAACTGCTGTCCGGGTTTTTGCTTTTGCTCTTCTGATAACTTGTTTCACAGAATTCTGTTCTCTTACATTTCTTTTGCACAAAACTACTGTAAAGAAACACTATAAAGTAGTTTTGTGCAAAAGAAACATAAGAGCAAGGTGAAATATATACATCTAAAACTGAGCATGGCATAAAGGTTATGTAGGTACATAAACATAGTGTATACCGTACATGTTATTAAAAAATTGCCCTTGAGTTGAATTTATTTCTATACATTTCTCTTTCACTCCATTTGTAGTACATTCATACATTCCATGATAATAAAGTAATAAAACAAATTATTGAATTATTTTTATATATTTTGGATTTATTTTAACCATTTCTAGACATAATTGTTAATTTTTTTTAATGAATTACATTTTTATTCATTTAACTGTTTTTAAAACTATTGGCCAGATTTTGTCACAGTCCAGTGTTGGTCGACACTTCTTTTTTTACATTGAGTGTGTGTGTGGTAATACTATAGTAATCATATTTGATTCTTCTGCTTTGATGTCTGATTATCTGTATAAAATGCTAATGTTCTCTGTTCTCCAGGTGGATCTTCTGAAGGTCACTGCGATTCCTTTGATGAAGAAGTTTGGGATTGATGGAGACGGTCTGGAAATAAAGGTCTGTCAGGAGTGTGTGTCAAACAAAATCCTTTTTGAAACAAATGAATTTGGTTTAGTTTCCCAGCGAATGCATGAACTGATGAAGCAATGCAGTTCAAGTCGCTTTGGATAAGCACATCTGCCACGTGCATGAATGCGGTTGGGTTGTGTTTTATGGTTGTGTTGATGATCTTGTCTGTAGGTGCTGAAGCGAGGCATGGCTCCTGCAGGAGGAGGTGAGGTGCTCTTCACCTGTCCGGTTCGCCGCTCCATGAAACCCGTTCAGCTCACAGAACCGGGAAAAATCAAGAGGATCCGAGGAACAGCGTATCCTTCCATTGATAATAAACCGGTTTGACACAGTACCACAATATTAGTTGCATCCAGTACAGAAGAGCTCGTTACTATGGCTTACTAACTGTGATTGGCTGATAGGGGAGGGGTCTCTGTCATTTAATCTGAGAAATATTGTAGAAGGAGTATCATGTTGCCATATTCAAGTATAAAATAAAAATGTTGCCTTATTCAAATCAAGAGTTTAAAATGTAGGCTAACTTTTCTTACAGATTTAGGAGTTTTTTTGTGGAAGCCTGTTTTCGCCACTGAATAAAAATATAAAGTAATAAGGTAATTGCTACTTATCATCTCACAATTGACTTTTTTATGCAATATATGTTTATGCAAGACATAAACTCAAAAAGTTTATGTATTGCAATTCTGAGAAAAAAGTTAGAATTACAAGTTTATATGATGTTTATATGAAAAAATGTTTGTATGAATTTTGTGACACAGTTGCACTTGTTTTATTTTTTTATTTAGTGGCAGAACCAGGCTTCCATAGGCTTTTAGCACTTAAACACTTTGTGAAATACTATTAAAGCAAACATTTAGGTGTCGTAAAATTAGTGCTGACATGCCTATTATTTTTTTTTTAGGAGTTTCTTCTAAATCAGCAAGTTAGGAGCTACTGTTTGCCTGAAGATATTTTGTGAATACAGCCCTAGTTGTTGATGAACACTTTTTGAAGTTAAATATCAACCAGTGAAATTGTGACATCTAGCCTTCGAGTGTTTTTCGTTGATGTGTCTCATCACTGGTGTTTAGTGTTGATCTTTGACGTCAGATTCTCGGTGCAAGTTTCTCCTCAGATGGCCAACAGGATTGTGGACTCGGCCAGGAGCATCCTGAACAAATTCATCCCGGATATTTACATCTACACCGACCACATGAAGGGAGCCAGCTCTGGGAAGTGAGTTTCTGCAGTCGGTCTGAGCTGATGACTTAAAGCTGAACTGATTGTCAGTAATTAAGGGATTAATTGTATTGAACATTGGCATTAGAGTGGGGTTTAGTTGTGAAGCATCTTCAGTGTCCTAGCAAACACTCCAATGATGGCTCAGACGCCAACCTAATCTCAGTGAGTAAGAGGTTATGGTGAAGTGACTAATGCTCTGTGTGTTGTGCGCAGGTCTCCAGGGTTCGGTCTGACGCTGGTGGCTGAGACGGTGAACGGCACGTTTCTGGGCGCTGAGGTCGTGTCCACACCGCAGGGTCAGGGAGATCCGGTGCTGCCGGAGGACTTGGGCAGAAACTGTGCCAAACTACTGCTGGAGGAGATCTACAGGGTGAGCAGAACCAAACACACACGCATTTGGTTTCCATCATTTGTGGGGACTCTCTATAGGCGTAATTGTTTTCATATTGTACAATCTGTATTTTCTGTCCCCTACACCAAAACCTACCCCTCACACAAAACTACAGGCATTTTTAGATTCTCAAAAAAAAATATTTTGTATTATTTAAAAGCTGTTTTCAATCAATCAACATTTATTGGCCAAGTATGCGTAACATACAAAGAAATTTTCTGCCGGTATGAGGCATCCCACACATAAAAAAAAACACTTACTATATTACAATATTACACAAGAGAGAACAAAAAATAAATTACAAAATAAATCCCCCATGGGGACCAAAAATGCAAAAAATGTCAAGGTATACACATACACAAGGTATACCAGGATCCATGTGCATCGGAAGCTAAATAAATGTGGGTGGGTCCTCCCTCAGAAAACATTTACTGGAGTATATGCCATTTTCTGTAGTCTGGTGCCTTTTAATTAACAAAGTGTCTATTTACACAAGTGCAAGTGCAAATAGGCCGCCTGGTTGGCAGGGACTATTTACATTACCTCCACCCACCAACGTCACAACATTACAAAAGATGGCTGTTAAATAATATTTCCAGTGGTGTAAGTGGTAAAGCGACTAGTGTAGTGTTTTTGACACGAGCGACCCCGAGTTCGCATCCGCCTTTTGCCGAAATCGTTCTTCTCCCTGTTCACATCTCATATTACATCGTTTTCAAAAATGAAGGAAATAAACAGTGTTGAAATAAAGTGTCAGGTAGTTTAGGTGTATCTGAGCAGCAAATAGGCTATTGATGCTTTGTTTGAGTAACTAGTGAAAACACGGAATGGAGTTTAATTTATACAGACTCTGAATGAGTGAAGTGATGGATTTGAGGAAGCAGCAGCGTGGAATTCAAGGCTGTAGCTAAATGGAGTTTAATTTATTAGGGCATTCGTCATGTGGAATGGATTTGACTGACGGCGCTCTGAAAAGTGCACAGACATATTCGCTGAATTAGAGACGGTAAAAGTGGGTGGGTCCAATATCATTTCTCTTCAAAAGTGGGTGGGGCCTGTCCTACCAACATACAATGATCCTGACACCCATGCCAGGACCACACACAACTCAAACACACACACACACACACACACAACTCAAACAAATACACACATACTTTCTCACACAAACACACGCACACACATTCGCACATCTTTCAAACACACACACACACACACACACACACCCCTTTCAAACAAACACACACACACACACACTCACTCACTCACACCTCACACACACACACAACTTTCAAACAAACAAACACACACACACCCAAACTTACACACACACACTCACTCACACCTCAAACACACACACACACATTCACAGACCTTTCAAATAAACACAAACACACACACTCACTCACAAACAAACACACCTCAGACAGACACACACAACTTTCAAACAAACAAACACACACACACCTCAAACACACACTCGCACATTAAATAAATATATTTGCATTGAAAAATAAAAAATACTCTGTTTTGACAACTAATGTGTTTATTGAAATTTAAAGTAAATAAAAGAACAACAAATTAGTCTTTTTTTGTAAAGTGTTACCAGATATTTTAATGTAGATTTAATTAAATTGAAATTTGTAATTCCTGCATCATTAGCGGTGTCAATAGAGTTTTTGTTTGAATGGCAGACTGAGATATGACATCATTAATTCAACCAATGGGTTGATTTGGGGGCGGAGCTACCTGTGTGTTTGACCAATGACAGATGAGGGGGTGTTTTAAACGTTAAAGTTCTAAGGTCTGATCATTACTCTGAAAAGTGTTTGTCTGCTCACATTTTCATTTGGATAGAAAGAGTCTTAATCAAAGCGTGGTTTGGCTTGTTTACACTGTCCTGGTGCAGAGGCATGCTGGGAAATAGATGCTTGTCTGTTAGATCTCAGTATGAGAGGTGTGAGGTGGTTGGAGGAGAAAGTGTGTGTTTGTGAGAGAGCCAGTGGGCCGCAGCGATTAGATCCGCTCTGCTAAAGGGGATTACAGCCGTCTAACCGTAATCCACTGTAACTCACTGTACTGACACCAGATAAACACTCAGCATACGCTCCCTTCGTAGTGCGCACACGGGGAACACAAGCGCCTCCGCGCTCTCTCGCTGTGAGGTATGTGACGTGAGTTAAAATGGGCTGATTCTGTGTTTTCATACCGAGTTCTGGGTGGCAGGGACGTTACAGGGCGTCTTTTTAGGGCTGTTAATATTTGAAGGTGCTGGCTGATCGCACACAACAGCCACTGCGTGCACACATGCGTTTGTGTGTTTGTTTGTGTTGAGGTTAATCAGTAGCTGGTGGTTGGACTCTGTAGTAAACAGCTCCTGAATGCAGACTAGTTCTGACTGTGCTGCTGTTGGATGGACTGGAAAACATGATGTGAGTTTATGCTCTCTCTTTACAAATTCAAAAATACATATATTTTTTTTGTTTTTAAATGGAAAAAGATGTTTAATTACTGTCTGCATGTTCAGCCTGTTTTAATGCATTTCAGTGAATACATTTTTAAAGCATTCAATATTGTGCTAATATTGAGAAATTTATTTTAATATTATATTCATTAAGAAAGCCTTGTTTATTATGTCACTGCTAGGCTTGTTTTAGGCTTATTTCTTTGGTATTGCACATGAAATGCTTAACTAAGTAACAAGTAATTAGTATTTTTAATTGTTTTTATTTTTGTTATTACAGTTTTATTTTGTATTTTTACTTTTTATATATTTTTATTACTATTTTATATCATTTTAATTTTTATATTATTTCTTTGATTTTGCACATGAAATGCTTAACTAAGTATCAAGTAATTAGTATTTTTAATTGTTTTTATTTTTGTGTTATTACCGTTTTATTTTGTATTTTTACTTTTTATATATTTTTATTACTTTTATATAGTTTTATTTTAATTTTTGTTTATTTTGATTTTGCACATGAAATGCTTAACTAAGTAGCAAGTAATTAGTATTTTTAATTGGGTTTTTTTGTATTACCATTTTATTTTGTATATTTTTATTTTTTATTTACTTTTATTACTATTTTATATCATTTTATTTTATTTTTTGTTTATTTCTTTGATTTTGCACATGAAATGCTTAACTAAGTAGCAAGTAATTCGTATTTTTAATTGTTTTTATTTTTGTATTACTATTTTATTTTGTATATTTTTTTATTTTTATTGCTATCTTATATCATTTTATTTTAATTATGTTTATTACTTTGATTTTGCACGTGAAATGCATAACTAAGTAGTTTGTTATTAGTACTTCTAGTTATTAATACATGCAAGTTCTTTTTTTACGATTTTATATAGCATAATTTATTATTTTATTTTTTATTAATGTATTTTTTATAATTAATTTTATTGTTTTTGTTTATTTCTTTGATTTCTGCACATCATGAAATACATAAATGAGTGGCAGGTTATTCATACTAGTAGGTATAAATAAAACATGTTTTTTTATTTTTATATTTTATTATATAATTTATTTATTCTTTAGAATATATATGTGTATATATATATATGAACGCTAGCAGTCAGTTTTTTGAGTGGGCTGACAGAACATATCAGCTAATGTTTTGATGTTGGGGGTGGGGTTACTTCTTATTCAACCAATGGCAGACAAGTACAGTGTTAAAAACCTGTTTGAAAACAGTCATTATTTTCACAATTTTTTGTTGGTGCAGGAACAACACACTTCAGCTTTAAAAGGCTTTTTATTACAACAAGACATGGTTGTTTTTAGCATGTTGTTGTCATATGACCAATCATTCAGTAATTGCTCTGAGTTTGTGTTGGTGGTGCAGGAATTATGGGAGTGTTTTTGTCCAAAATGAAACCTTTTCTTGATTCCCAAACATGTTAATAACACTATAGCATAATTTTACACTTTTTTTATCTTCACTTGTCAAAATGAATGGCTGAGGATCAGACTACATGAGTTCTGTTATGATTGTTGTTTTTTTCAGCAGCCAGTCATTGATCATCCAGCACTCCCAGATGTTGTTTTTGTGTTTTTGAGAATGAGTCAGGTTATTTTCATCAGTTTTCTGAATGACGCATACTCTTGTTTGTATTGAGTGTTTTGGCAGAGCTGTCCGGTCACTGACACGCTCGTGTCCTTGTTTGTGTCAGCGGGTACGAGAGTATCGACTGCTGTCAGCCGACACAAGCATGAGGCTCATCAAGAACTGTCATATTTCACTGCAAAATCAGAATAATATTTAGCATGAAAAAAGTCAAACTTTATTATTCACATTATTTTCACGAAAACGAAACACATTTTACCCAAAAAGTCTCAATGCAAAAATAAAATATATTATGTATTTTGTCATTTTTAATATTATTTATATATTACATTTTGTTTTTTATACCATGGTAAAATGTGACCATATGCCACAAAACCAGTCATAAGGGTCAATTTTTCAAAATTGAGATTTATACATCATCTGAAAGCTGAATAAATAAGCTTTGCATTGATGTGTGGTTTGTTAGGATCGGACAATATTTGGCTGAGATACAACTATTTGAAAATCTGGAATCTGAGGATGCAAAAATTAAAATATTGAGAAAATCTCCTTTAAAGTTGTTCAAATGAAGTTCTTAGCAATGCATATTACTAATCAAAAATGAAGTTTTGATATTTACGGTAGGAAATTTACAAAATATCTTCATGGAACATGATCTTTACTTAATATCCTAATGATTAAATCTATAATTTTGACCCATATAATGTATTTTTGGCTATTGCTACAAATATACCCCAGCGACTTAAGACTGCTTTTGTGCTCCAGGGTCACAAATGTAATAGTATTTAGCCTAATTTATGCTGAGCTAAAACATTTAGATCAGACGGTATGATATTCATTACAAAAAAATGCGTAATCAATAGTTTAATTAATTAATTTAATGTTTTGAATTTACTTTTATATCTTCAGTTTTTTTTCTATATATGTCTGAAATTTTTATTTCAGTTTTAGTTATTTTATATTCCTAATGACTCTAAATTAGGCTTAATTTTCTTAATGCAGCATATCATTTCTTGTTTCTTAGGGAATGTTTTTATTTTGATATGTTTAACTGCTACGTTAAAAAAAATAATAAATAGAAAAAAATAGTTTTGTATTAATTTAAAATGTCTTATATTGTTTTTGTTAATTTGATATATTTTGTTATATTTAGCTTTCTTTTGGCTCTGCTGCTGCTGAAGCGCTAAATAAATATTAATGTTTCTTCTGAAAGGCGTATGTCTGATTCCGAGCACAGACGGGTGTCTCTGGAGATCTCATGTCTTGTAAACATGCAGGTTTGACAAAGACGTTCAGTGTGCGGCTTCATAATTGCGTTTGAGGATTGGTGCGGCAGCAGATGGTGAATATGACAGGAGCATCACATGGAGAGCGCTGAGGTCTCTTGAGTCTCACCTTCATTAACGCTCATGGAGCGAAATGTTTGGGACTTTTCCACCAGGTATTATGGGAAAGTTTCCAAGCGTTTCTCATCCATCATGATTCATGATACAAAAAGTACAGCATTAGATCATCAAATCAGTCCCTTTATCAGGACGTGAATGTCTCTTACTGGAGTCTCAGTTCTTGGTGAGGATGGACTTGTTCAAAATCTTTGTAGTTTTTCATTCTTAATGCAAATGTAATGTTCCTAAACGCGTCACTGTCTCTTTAAATGGGAACGTACAGTTATGTATTTTAGTTAATTTCGTGTCCATGTTGAGGTTCTGAGTTTGATCATGAATGTTGATGGCTCAGACCTTTCTGTTTTGTGCTACTGAAATGAGTAATAAATATATTGTCATCTTTTTGTTTGGATGTTTTCTTTTTTTCTTTTTTTTTTTTGAATCATTTTAATGCCATAATGTATATGAATATGCTCATCATTCAGTACTATGGAGGACTAGGTAAAAAAGTGCTATGGTTATCATATTCATGAACTAAAAGACCTGATTTATTGTTTTAGTTGTTTCTGCTAGACTTGTTTTGCTTATTTCTTTAATTTTGCACATGAAATGCATTACTAAGTAGCAGTTTATTAGTACTTTTAGTTACCTTTATTATTATTTGGTTACACTTTATTTTAAGGTGTCCTTGTTACAGTGTAATTATATATTTAAGTACTAAGTAATATTAACTACATGTACTTTAGGGTTAGGGTTTGGCTTAGGGTTACTTGCATGTAATTATGCATAATTAAGTGTTTTTATGTAACGTGTGACAAGGACACCTTAAAATAAAGTGTTACCCATTACCTTTTATTATTTAATTTAAATGTATTTATTTATTTATATATATTTTATTTTATATATATATAATTTAGTCTTTTTTTTTTTTTTGAACAGGCCAGCATAATTTAAAAAATATCTATATTTTATGAATAGGACTTTTGTTTTGTTTTTTTTGAACGGGCTGACAGGACGTAACAGCCAATGCTGTGATGTTGGAGGCGGGACTACTGGTTTGTTCAACCAATGGCAGACAGAGTATTTGAAACCTGTTCGAAAACAGTCATTATTTTCAAACCTTTTTTTTCAATGTTGTTTCAATGTTTTACTCTTCAGTTTCTTACTCATGTTGCTAAACTCTACACATAAAGATACTATTTTTTTGTTTGTTTGTTTGTTTTTTTGATGTTATACTTGAGAGTACACTGTTAACGCTATCATGCATATGAATATGCTAATCATTCAGTGCCATGGAGGACCACATATGAAAGTACCATGGTAAAGTTGTACTGTGGTTCTTCATGAGGTTTAAAGTGTTTGCATGTGGATCAAACTCTAATGATGTAATTTGCGTTTGTGGTTTACAGTGCACAGGATCAGTGTTTAATGTAGTGATTCAGCAGCTTCATCATGAATTCATCAGACTCAGAGGAGCTCTTCAGTGTCAGACTGAGATGCAGAACGTTTTCCTGAATATCCCACACATTCTGCCGTCTGTCCAGTTAAAGCTACACGAGGATGAGCGTGTGTTCAGATAGTTAGCGGTGTGTGAGCTTCATGTTCAGAGCCACTAAACTCAGTCAGTGGTAGCTTGAGGTTGTGAACGACCGTCAATGGAGAAACTCTTTTTACCAGCAGAGACCTGCTAACCAGCCTAACCTTGACCCAGATACTATTATAGCTTTCATTAACGTCATAATTAGTTTTTATATTGTCAGTCTTCATTCAAATTGTAGTTGTTTTTGTCTGTCTGTCTTAGTTTTTTTTGTCTATAGTTTTAAGTTGTTTTTTTTATTTCATTTGTTTTTTTTTTATATTTTAGTTTAATTTTGCTAATTTTTTTTAGTATATCAAGTTTTTCATAGCTTTTTATTTCAGTTTTTATTTTAATACATCAATTTTTATTTATTTTAGTTTCAACTTATTTTAGTACATCAAGTTTTTTTTAATTAATTTTTATTTGAGTTTAGTCTGTTATTTTAGTACATCAAGTTTTTTATTAATTTTTATTTGAGTTTAGTGTGTTATTTTAGTACATCAGGTTAAACTAAATGGAAAAAAATGTCCTTGGCAGCTAGCTAAAATAAAATAATTTTCAGTTATTGTTCATTTAGTTTTAAGAAAGGTTTTTTTTTTAAAGTTTCATTTAACTATAATAACCCTCCTTTGACCCTTGATTCTGACCTTTATTTTCTCTCTCTCTTCCAGGGCGGCTGTGTGGATTCGACCAATCAGAGTTTGGCTCTCTTGTACATGATGTTAGGCCAGCAGGATGTGTCTAAAACGCTGCTAGGACCCTTCTCTCCTTACACGTGAGCCCTCATACTCACACAACCAGAGGAGTAAAAGCCAAAGAAGTGTTTTTCAGGGATCTGTCATCAGTATCAAGTACTCAAGTATACATAAATTACAAAAAGCATCAAATGTCATTTCAAACTGCTTGCAGCTTCTCCATGTGATGCAGAAAGACTGCT
>JAFVLL020019126.1:0-25610 GCA_021397915.2 Tor tambroides
TGATGTTTTTATCAGCTGTTTGGACTCTCATTCTGACGGCACCCATTCACTGCAGAGGATCCATTGCTGAGCAAGTGATGAAATGCTACATTTCTGCAAATCTGATGAAGAAACAAACTCATCTATATCTTGGATGACGGTGAGGACATTTTCAGCAAATCTTCATTTTTAGGTGAACTATTCCTTTAAGAGACAAAACGTCTTGTAAAACAAAGATTTCTGTTTGTTATCTCCTGAATTATCAGTTAAACTGATGTTTCTGAACCCATGACTCAAGTACAGCAGCTTGACACGACTGTCACACCAGCACACACTTCACACAGAGAGACGTGTGTTGATGAAACTGCTTCAGTTCAAAGATGTTCAGGGTTTTTGAAGGCCCTGCGGCCCATAATGCCTCCTGTATTGATTAAAGGCTCGTGAAAAGTCTAGTTTTTCCTGGAGAGCAGTGGCTCTGCATGACATCCAGCTTCTGAAAAGGAGGAGCGCTTTGTAATCAGTTTTGGGAATCAACACATTTTCTGAGATGTCGTCTCAGATCATGTTCTGGCCGATACTTCCTGGCAGCCTAAATTTCGCTCTTTATTCGGTTACATAAAAGTGAAACTCATGCATAAGCAATCCTATTATAAAACTTATATAATAAATCTAATTATAAAATGGCTGGATGCAATTGGAGGGGCATCTATCAGCGAGCAGAGTTTTATCTGCAGCCCAGTGCATGACGGACAGAAATGAAGTGGGAGGGAATCTCATGTGGGGACAGATCGCTCTCTCTCTTACTCTGCGAGAACGTCTTTCTTCAGAAAAAACAGTTGCAAATGAATGCAGCATGCGTTTAGTTTCAGAGAAGAACAGATTTGAGGCTGAGTCGTCTCACATCAGCGGAGTATTTTTAGAAGCATTCGAGGTGAGAATGAATTTACTTGAATACAAAGGGAATTTGGTCTCTCAAACTATGAAATGGAGTCCTAGAGGGTCTTAAAGTCAACATGAAATCAAAAATTCATTTCTCAAAACATGTCCCTGGTCTTATTGTGAGTGATTAATGTATTTCTGAATTAGAATATACATATACAAATAATAAAAAAAATATTAATCATTACAATAACATACATACTGTACATATAAATAAATTAATAAAATATGACGTACATTTACAAATGTGTGTGTGTGTGTGTAAAAAAAATATATATATATATCACACACACAAACACTTTATTTGTAACTAAATCACTGTAAACTAAAGACTGTCATTGCAATCATTAAATCAATAAATTATTTATTTGATGAGTATTATAATATGTATATAAATGAATGAATGAATGAATGAACGAACATCTATCCTCACCTAGGTTTCAAAAGCTGTTAGTGATAATTTTTTTTATTTTTTTTTTATTTCAGACTGCTGTTGTAGGTTCTGCTGCCTTTCTAAAATCTTGTCACTTTTTGACAGTAATTTAATGCTAAACATAGCAATAATAGCAAATAAAGCCATTGGGATTCATTGAGATGCTTTTGACGGTGAACTTGACCTTCATCCTTTGCATCATTCTGGTAAGTAATGGCCACTTTCACCCTCTAATCAATTATATCGAGTCCCATCCCGTTTCACGCAGAAATATCGAATAACAGACGCATAATAGGTTGTGAACAGCACTATATAACGACTCTAATTAAGGAGGTGATATATAATCAAGGTACACAAGCGAATGATAAAGAAATGCTCAACTCTCAAACCTTCATAGCAAAACATCAGTGATTCTAAAAATACAGAGAGGATTCAAAGTGGAGCAATTTTGTTTATTCCACAGTTTCATCTAAGCCAGAAAGTTTAATATCACACAGTGAAACTTGTCTGCAATCGCAGACTCATATCAAAGCACATCAGGGCATAACGCTTCCTAAAAGTCATACATTTCCACATTACGCCGAGCCTGAAACTTCAAGAGAGTTTGGAGATAAAAAATTCTGCTCGTTCTGCGTGTGATTTCATCAGGGACACACACAGCAGAATATTCACAATCCAAGAGGAAACTGACTCTGTATCAAGCTATAAAAGACACTGAAGCTCATGTTGTAATCGTGCATTGCAAGTTTGTGTAAACTACACAAATACTGGGTGAAATAAATTTAACTAGACACTTTTTTATAAATATTTATATACTGCATGCAAATATTGTCATGCAAATAATTGCAATTAACAATTTAATTGGCTTTTTTATTTCACTTACAGTGTACGCCTAATACATAATTTTTTAAAAATATTTTACTAAGCATATAATCAAATAGGCCCATATGATTTTCTTTAATAACTTAATTTTGATAATTTTACATATAAATATATTTAAACTGCATATTTAATCCCAGAATGCATACATATTGCATATGAATGACACGTAATAGGCTTAAAAAGTGGCCTAAAAAGTTCCCACAGAAGGCAGAACTACCACCTTTGAAATAAGCGTATCATGAGTGCACAAATCATGCCTAAAATGTCTAGATATGTGGTTCGCTAGCTCACAACTCATTCTGTGTGTAAAATGAATTAGGCCTGTAACGATCATGCATTTTCTGCAATTGTTATGCAAATAATTGTGATTAACAATTGTGACAATTGTGTGTTTTGCTCATGTCACTTACAGTGCAAGTCTAATACATTATTTTTTTATTTGATACTTGCAAATATTCCCAAACGATTTTCTTTAATGCTGTTATGGCGCATATTTGAAGGCATTTCTCTACAGGCCTCATGTTGTGTTCCGGTTATTTTGACCTGGAGAGGATTTTCTTTTTCCTGGAAATGCTTGTTAATGTTATTGCACTGGGATAAAACTACCTGACTTTGCTCACATAGGGTATAACTACTTCCCAAAAATGTTTTGATCATTTTTAGTTCTTTTTTAAGATTTTTTCCCACCTTGTTACAAACACACACAAACATTGCTCGTAAATCTCTCATTAGGCTGTTATCACCAAATCTTGGATTCAATCTTTTCATCAACTTGTTTTCTTTCAATTAAAACAAGTTTTGTATTTTTTTTTGTATCCGATTGATCATAGGCTTCATTGATCTGATCTTATGCACCTCAGTTTTTAAGTGAACATTGTCAAAATTATCCACAAATAATGTTTTTGTGACTCAAAAACTAAATATTGTCAAAATTATCCTCAAATTTGAATATTACCAATATTTTTTTCATTCAAAAACTGATTATAGCCAAAATTATTCACAAATAGTGCTTTTTTAACTTAAAAACTGAATAATGCCAAAATTATCCGTAAATGTTTTTTCACTCAAAAAATTAAATATTGCCAACATTATCCACAAATAATGTTTTTATCACTCAAAAACTGAATATTGCCAAAATTATCAATAAATAATGCCTTTTTTTTTTAACTCAAATGAAAAATACTGGCAAAATTATCCACAATTTTTTTGTTACTCATAAACTGAATACATTTACACATTTAGCAGACGCTTTTATCCAAAGCGACTTACAGTGCATTCAGACTATACTTTTTTTTTATCAGTATGTGTGTTCCCTGGGAACTGAATCCATGACCTTTTGCGCTGCTAACACAATGCTCTACCACTGAGCCACAGGAACACATATTGCCAAAATTATCCACAAATGTTTTTTTTGGTTTTTTTTAACACTCAAAAACTGAACATTGCTGAAATTATAAACAAATATGCTTTTTTTTTTTTTACTCAAATTTTTTTTTTCTTAATTACACTTAATTTAACGGCTAAATGTGATTGAAATGTAAACTGCACAATCATTGTGGTTATCTCAAATAATTGCTATTGAATCAAATAACCGCAATCAGGTGATAAATCAATAATCGCAACAGGCCTGCTCTGAATTTAGGTATTTACTTCATCAGTCTGGCTGCATGTTTCAATGCAGATGAGCGCTTTGTGACTTTCTCCACTGGGAAAAGTGTTGAAGGAGTAATTCACATCTGGAATCATTAAAATCACAAAGTACAGAAGTCAGAGAGGTCGTTTGCATCCCCTCTGTTTTCCATATGTAGCAGCGTTATCTCTTTTCTGTGATGCAGCACATATCAGCCAGTGGCCATCGCAAGAGAGTCCTAATGAAATCCTCAAACTGCTTCTAATTGCAGCTGTATCTGGAGTTTTTCTGAGGCTTGAGAGAAAGAGACATAAATGCCAAGCAGCACGCGGACAAACGCCACCGCTGCAACATAAATAACCACAGACTTCATTTCCAGCATATTAATAACACAGAAAACACATCTGCGCGTGATTATTCTCTTGCAGATTTAATTAAATCAATTAAGAGTTACGGCTGTACTGATACACGAGAGGCGGCCGGTCTTGACTAATGCGTGTTATTAATTCAGACAAGAAGGTCATGCCTTCACATTTAGTAAAAGCAAACTAGAAATGCACTCAGCAAAGAGCAGGGAATTGTGGGATGGATTTCATTGGCGTCTTTCATCCCGCATTGTCGGTTCCCCTGTCACCTGAGCTGCCTATTTATAACTTGTAACCATAACAACAGCTGTATTGCTTTACGAATATAAGAGAATCCCTGTCAGAAAGCAGGGAATAATGTTTATATCTTCTTCATCTGGATCGTAAAGGCAGAAGACATTAGAGGAACCCAATAAATCAGGAGCTCGTCTGACACTTTCACTTCTTCTGGAGAGATCCCGTGAAATTAAACAAAAAGATGAGTGAGACGCTGAGACAGGGAAGATAAAAAGATACCAAAAAAACAGAATCTCTTTGTTTTTCACTTTCAGAACCCCTCTCGTGCTTGCAGATGAAGTACCTGACATCAAAAACGCATACGAACTGGATTACATTTAAGAAGAAACCTTGCCACACAAGTGGAGACTCTTAAATATCATCAAAACTATGAATACAAACACTGGATTCTGACAGTGAATGTGTCCGGACATGTTTGCATGCACATTAAAACATTAATACTGAAATGTAGTTATATTCTGTGTACATGTAAATGCATTAAACTGACCACAATGCTTGAAAAAGTGGGGAAAAACATGCATATCTTTAATTTAACACATGCACTAAATACTACTGTTAATGTTACGGTAAAATACCTGCTAGTATGTTACAAACACAACAGCACAAAGGATAAACAGAAATAATTGTAGTAATTTATGTGTATGAAGTATCAAAAATTTGATTTGTACTTATACTTGTTTGTGACATTTTGCCATGTTCAGAAAACTACAAAAGTATAATAATAATAATAATAATAATAATAATAATAATATAATTGTTATGTATAATAAAATAAGAAAAAAATAAAAAAGTAATTACATTTTTAATATTATAATATAACATTAATATAATTTTTTTTTCCCCTTTTATAGAACTTAAAGGGATAGTTCACAAAAAATTAAAAATGCATTTAAATGTGAATCATCGGTTTATAATAACAGAATAATATATTTGCTAATATACATAATATTAAATGAATTAATAATACATCATAAATTATAAATAACAGAAAAATCTGGGAAAAAAATATTTTTATTATTGTTTTTTTTCTTTTATAGACCTTAAAAGAGATAGTTAAAAAAAAAAAAAAAAATGAAAAAGAAAAAAAGCACATAATATTCAGAAAATAAATGTCAAAAAGTAGTACAAAAAAGCCCCCCAAAAAAGTCCCAAACTAAATTTTTTATATTTAGTTTTCATCAAAATTCGGTCACAGTTTACTCGCTCTTTATATCTTTCCAAACCTGTATGACTTTCTTCTGTTAAACATAAAACTGAAATATATTTTGAGCTTTTTTATTTTCGTCTGTACAATGGAAATCACCAACATCCTTCAAAACATGCTCAATTCCTTTCACAGAAGAAAATAAGTCATACAGGTTTGGAATGACACAAAGTGTAGGTAAATAATGACAGTATTTTCATTTTTGGGCAAACTGTCCCTTTAATGAGAAGAAATTGTGTATATAAATGTGGTCACTAAATGATCCGCAAACGGGTAACAAAAAACTCTCTAGTTTCTCATCTGTTCTTCCTTAAGGAAGAGTCCCGAACAGGCAGGATGGAACCCATCGAGGGCCGAATGAAGGAAATAAAGTGAGAAGAATCTACTTTGCTCGTGCAGCTGAAGGTAATGGAAAGCGCGAGCGTGAAAGTGAGCGGTGTCGTACGCAGCGCTGCCTCAGCTAACAAGCGTTTAGCTGACAACGGGTTAAAGCCAAAGCTTTGACGTCTCTCAACTTTCTCGGCTCTCAGATACTTTAGTTGGACCTAATTGCTCCCTGAGGGACCAATCCTGTGGCCAGACCCGCCTGAACACGGCCCGGTGCATGCTGGGTAACCTTCACCTCTCCAAAATATAGATCCATATAAGCAATATTCACTATTCTGAACTAAATAATACGAGCGGCTCCGTCATCACAGCTGAGCTCACTGTTAATCCTGTTATTTTCCAGAAGAGATGAAAAACGATGTCTCAAGTCCCACGACACAAATTAAATCTCATAATCCAAAATATTTCAAACACCCAGGATTAAAATGGGAGATGAAGAACTATAACACGTCAAACCAAATGAAATTGCATATGACAAAACTGCATAAAACATGATGGATTCTTGTGTGAAAAACCTGCGTAATTCTAAGGATTTAAGAGGTTTATTACAAACTATTCAAATATAAACATGCAGAAGTAGTTTGAGATTACTCACTTACATCATTTACTGTACAATGCGTTAACATTTTGTTGCAAGTTCTGTTTCCATTGGACTCCATTTGTTTCTCTCTCCTCAGGATTGTGGGTAGTTTGGTACTGATTGAACAATTAAACACTGTTTTCTCAAAATTAGGTTGAAACCATATACAGTTATGGCAGTGGTTACACAACATATAGGCATAGCCGATATTATTGGCCAATATTTGCTATTTTTTAAATGCTTAATTTTGGGCAATAATTGTTGGAAGAGGGACTTCTATTTTGACAGTACTGAGTGCACAGGAGCTCCCATTCTCCATCTTCTATAGTTTATTCTCACTGTCTAATAACTTAAAGTCAAACTTTATAATACATTTTCATATATTTAATTATTTTTTCTTTTTCAGATTTTCAAGTAACAAGTTTTTTCATGGTTTTAGTTTACTATAATAATCCTGTTATTGGAAAACCTTGATATATGAGGATCCCTCATTTTAGAAGTGTAATTAAATTACAGTAAATTACTAAATTTAATATATATATATATATATATATATATATATATATATATATAAATAAATTGTATTAATATTCTGGTCTGGGAAGCCTGGATATATATATATAAAAAAAAAAAATAATTTTTTTTCATGTCAATTAATAAATTAAATGATATAAAATCTAAAATAACTCAAAGTTGAACTCTACAGTACTTTTATTGTCGACATTCAGCAAATATGCATTTTAAACAGGTTTTTGCATATCTAATAAACATTTAATGAATGAAATATCTACAGATATATTTTTGGTAATCTCTCTTTTTTTTTCTCTCAAATTGATTTATTTTCTCAAAACATTTACTTATAGAAAATAGAAAAGGTTTCTATTTAAGAGAAAAGCTCTGATTGGGGGATTTGAGCTCTTGAGATCTGCAACTACACATTTTCAGGATAAAGAACCAGCAGACACAAATCACAAACGATAATGACTACTAAATTGAGAGAAGCGTTGGAAGTGGGACTTTTATTTTAACAGCGCTGAGTGCAGATGCAGGAGCTCCTATTTTTCATCTTCTTCAGTTTATTCTCTTTGTGTTGTCAGTTCTGTCTAGTAACTGAAAGTTAAACTATAATACTGTTTCATATATTTAATGTTTTTTTCTTTTTCAGTTTTTTCTAGTAACAGAAGTTTTTTAATGGTTTCATTTTACTATAAAACCCTGATATATTAAGAAGCCTGATTTTAAAAGCTCTTATTTAGGGATTTGAGCTCTGGACATCTGGCAACCGCAATGTTTCCAGAATAAAGAATCAGCAGACTACAAAACGCAAACGATGATGCTTACTAAATTGAGAGAAGCAGAAGTCACCTTCACGATTAAGCTACGATTCACTGTGCAACATTTTCAATCCAAAAAATCCACTTTTGCAGTTGTACGACTAACACAAAGCTCTGTTTGGCCACATTGACTGCACTCTGCGTGAACTTTCAGGAAGATCAACTTTTCTCACCCGCTGTCATCAGCAACTCTAGCTTTCAGTTCTTCATGGTTTCAAAGCTCATGACACAGCAAACCCATCATCAGCTCGCCGTGAAGACAGATGCTTCACAAAGCCTCCACTTCATTTCTTTCACCTTTGAATATCTTCATCATCTGCTGCCTGGGGACAAGGCCGAGTTTGAGTTTAATTTTTAACACGTTCATTATTTGCTCTTGAAAATGTCTGCAGGATACGAGAACAAAAAACATAGTCCTCGAGGAACAAAACCAAACTTCATAACAACACATGAAGTTAAGAGAGACATTCGTCAGCCTGCGGCGATGAGAGGAAGCATCATCAATCTGAGAAAGCGAGGCCTGGAGTTTGTTCCTAATGCTCACGTTTGTCCTACTTTAGCGCTACGTGACCTAATACAAATGCAGTGTCTGTAACGCATCCATTCAGCTGCAAAACAGCCACAACAACATTAGAATTACTGCTGTGTATAATCATCTCATTAAAGAATAAAAATGACAATTCAGTCAACATTTATTCACCCTCAGGACTGACGTTCTTCTGTGCAGTACAAAAGGAGACTCTGTAAACGTCCAGACTGTGGCGTGTCAAGACGAGTCAAGCTAGTTTGATGCCAAAGAAGAGACTTGCAACCGATGACATTTGACATCGCTGACGTCCAAACGGGTCTGATGTGTTTCGACATGTCATATTTGAATGGGACATGAGCATAAATGAGATTTGAGATCTACAATAGAAAGGACAATTTCCAGCTAAGAAAAATGCATATAGTTATATTTTATACAGGTTTGAGCAATATTTGCTTTTCTTTTAAGGGTCCGGGGTGCAATAGCACACCCCAAAAAACTTCCAAAGGAGCCTTAAGATGACTTAAACAAGCATTAAAATAAGCTAAAACAACTAAAAACCAAGATGTTTCTTCTTTTAATTTAATTCAACCACTTTTTTTGTGATTTTTTTCAGTGTTATTTTTAGTATGACCAGTGTTATATTTAATATATTGAGATACTATTACTGTTTTCTTTTCATATTTTGAATGGGTTTTAGTGTTTTAGTAATTTTGTTGTTTTTGTCAATATATATAAATAAAATACACATACATACACATTTAAAATCTCTAGATTTGATAAATTTTTATTTCAGTTTTAGTTTTAGTTTAATTTTAGTTTTAATCAGTTTAAACTAAATGAAAATGAGAAACATTGCCTTGGCAGCTAGGTGAATAAATAAATTTAATTTTCAGAAAATATATATATATATAACATGATATATAATATAAAATCAGTTTTTCAGGGCAATTATTACAGACTTCCACTCCGTTGAACTACTTATAAGAGAAAAATGTGAATTTAAATGTTGCGTTTCATAAATAATTTAGAAACAACAAAACATAGTATACTGTTGTATTTATATATTGTTATATATAACAGATGAAAAAATAATTATAAAATAAATAATATAATAATATAAAAAATACAATATATATGTATAAAATTATATATAAATTATATATATATATTATTAAATCATGAATGGCTGGAAAAGTTCTGCAGATTCATTGGTTAAAAAGTGTGAGATCCATAAAGAAAATTCAGTTCTTAAAACATCACGAGATTTAATTAACAGAATCAAGGAGTATCTACAGATCAAAATAAGTTCTGAAAACAAAGCAGAAGAAACAAATGACGGAGAGAGAGCTTTGGATATTGCTGTGGACAACAAAGGGCCTTAGAGTCAAAAAGATTGAGATTCACTGCTTTAAAAAGAAGGTAAATCAATGGATTTTCCTGCTGTTATCCTCTCATGTTACTCATGTTTTCAGTAAACTCATGCTCTCCAAATGTCCTCTGCCGATGACGAGTGCACCTATAAATCTGACATCAGCAGTGCTGCCAGCACTCAGTACGTCTAATTACCAAACTATCCCACACACACACACACACACATGCACATTCATTCAGTTCAAAGGATAAGTAAGGAGTTAAAAATAAATTATGAAGTTTCCAGCTTTGTGCAGCGGTGAGAGGATCCTCCACTGCGCTCACTCCTGCAACAAAACTCAATTTAAATCGATTCGGTGTCTCAAATCCTGGATGCTTTTTCCCGTGGGACGCAGGAGCCTGTGTGCGGCCACTAATGCACATTCAGTGAGAGCAAGAGATTTTCAGTGTTTCTATCAGACTAAGCTCTGAGATACTGACAAATAAAAAGTCCTAAAATACTAAAAAAAAAAGTAATTTCATTATCTAATTTAATTAGTTAGCTTATGTTATTGGTACAGTCTTTTTATACATATATATTTGTATTTATTTCTACTTGATCTGTGGAAAAGCCAAGCAGCGATGCTAAAAAAAAAATGCCTGAAATAAAATCTATTTGAAATTTTTAGCAATCCTAAAATAAATAAATAAAAAGCCATAAATGAATTTCAGCAGTCGATTTCTGTGCCATTACCACTCAAATAAATGACTTTCATCAAAGAATCCTGAAAAAAATACTTAAAGATTAAATATAGAAATATTTAGAAATTTGAAGCAGCACAACTGTTTTCAACATTGGTAATAATCAGAAATGTTTCTTGAGCAGCAAATCAGCATATTAGAATGATTTCTGAAGGATCACGTGACACTGAAGACTGGCTGCTTTCTTTAGAAAATCTACTATTATCTACTATTTATACTGTTTCTTATATTCACTCCTAGCTCATCTCTGTCAAACAGCTAAGAAGTGATTCTGTGTTGCTAAATACCAGCTAAAACTGGGATCTTTTCATTTCGACAAAGCCATAAATGAGTTTTTGCAGTAGATTTCTGTGTCATTCCCACTGAGGAGCCTCAGCTGCTTCATTTAATAAGCAATTACAAATGTAATGAAGCAAAAGTGAGAGTTAAAAATGAGCGTGTATGCTGTGATACATGATAAAATGTGATAATGTTAAGTGCATGCTGTTTTTATCATGTTGCTGTGTTTATATGTGCAAATATAAATGTGTGAGTGTTAGGGATGTGCGTTTGAGTCGTCTGGGTTGCTTGAGTAAAGAAAAATCAGACAAATATTTCTGTATTCACCAACTAGACCACAAGGTACCGCCAACAAATGCCACCATAACCAATCACAACAATACTGCATAATTTCAGAGTTTCATTCAATCCAGATACAAAGAGAACTGAAGAGTTCAAAAGATTGGGGCTAGTGGGTTTTTTCCTCAAACAAATTCATACTTCTATTCATAAAGGGCAAATTAATTCGATCAAAACTGCCAGTAAAGACATTTACAATGTTACAAAAGAGTTCTATTTCAAATAAACACTTTTCCTAATAAATAAAACCCTAACTTCCTGAAAAATAATATTAAATTAATAAATTAATAAATATTAAACTGATTTCAGCATTGATAATAATCAGAAATGTTTCTTGAGCAGCAAATCAGCATATTAGAATGATTTCTGAAAGATCATGTGACACTGAAGACTGGAGTAATGATGCTGAAAATCCAGCTTTGATCACAGGAATAAATTACATTTGAACATATATTCAAAAACCAAACAGATATTTTAAATCATAATAATATTTCACTATTTTTACTGTATTTTTGATCAAATAAATGCAGCCTTGGTGAGCAGAAGAGATTTCTTTCTGAATCACACCGACCTCAAACTTCTGAATGTTAATGTAGTTCAACTCAAGAAATTTATTTGCAAACTTGAGCCAGTACAAACTTACAAACTTGTGCAATGTTTTTGTTTCTGTGAGGATTTTTCGAATCTTGTGCACTGGTCCCTAGTGAGTGTGTGTGTGATTAAATCTGACCGCTGCTGTACTGATGTGTGTCTAGCGAGTCGCTGCATGACGTGACCTTGCCTGTGGGTCTGTCCTGTTATGCCGCACACACACACCTGTTTGCTGCAGCCTCTCTCATTATGTCCAGTCATCAGTGAATCACTGGTCCCTAATGGCCTAATGTGACCACAGCAGACACATAAAGGAGCTCAACATTAAAAACCCTCATGATCCCTGCAGGATACTGACATTCACGGGGAAAAAGGAAGTTAGAAGAAGATTGGATGGAAATTGGCTTCTCCTGACCGCACAGAGGGGGAGAGCTGAATGCAGAGGTCAAATCCCAGCATGCACTTGGGCGGCCGGAGCTGAGAGGGATGTATCATTAGAGGAAGTAGATCATGCATCACAATCTCTGAAGGTCTGGATAAAGCCAGTGTTGCGTGGTCCGCTTCGAGACCTCCGGACGCCACTGCGGCGCTACTTTAGAGGACAAAACGAGTGGAGGGAGTCGGTCTTATCTTACACTTCTCCAGCTGCAGATATTGGGAGAAAATCCCTGTAAAAAGCTGCAGCTTATCAGAGCTTTTGTTTGGCGAAGAGAGAAGAGGTTGGCTGGTCTTATCAGACACCTAGAAGATCAACACCTCACACAGATGAAACACAGAACACTAGATACTCTGAAACTGTAGATACCCATCATGTAACATAAAATATTACTGCTTCCTGACAGATAAGTACATGTGGTCAGGAATCACAACTGCCTCTGATAGAACTAGACAAAATGACAATCAAAAGGTTTGGGGTTGGTAAGATTTTGAAATGTTTTCGAAAGTCTCTTCGGCTCACCAAGACTGGATTTACTTGATTAAAAATACAATAAAAATAGTGAAATATTATTATGATTTAAAATAGCTGTTCTCTATGTGAATACATGTTAAAATGTAATTAATTCCTGTGATCAAAGCTGAATTTTCAGCATCATTACTCCAGTCTTCAGTGTCACATGATCCTTCAGAAATCATTCAAATATGCTGATTTGCTGTTCAATAAACATATATGATTATTATCAATGTTGAAAACAGTTCTGCTGCTGAATATTTTGCAAAAACTTGGATACATTTTTTTTTTCCCCCCAGGATTTTTTGATAATTTTTTTTTTTTCACTAACATCAGCCCTGATCATAACTACCAAAAACTAATTTTCAGGATTTTAGCCATTTACTCATAACCATGCCAGTTTACATAATGCCACTGTTGTTTTTTATGAAAAAAAAAAACCCCTCTAAAAAATAAACTATTTTCCATATACTACATGCTAAGCAGATTTTTTTAGGGTTACTAAAGTCTTAGACAAGTCAATGATTGGAAACAATATTAATTGTGATGCATTATTTTTTTGTGCAGTGTCAAGAAAAAAAAAAAAAAGCATAAAACTACCACTCATACACACAAATTTCTCAGGACATACATACAAATCCAACTCTGATATCCATACCAACACAATTATAGTGATATCATGTCAATTCTATTGAAATTCAAAGAAGCTGAAAACAGGCACCATAGGCCAAACAAGAACATGGCCAAAATAGTAAAATGTAAAGAAATTAGGTAATGAAATTAAGAAATGAAAATTCTAAAATTTCAGAATTTATTTAAACTTTTAAAAACTTTAAAACTTTTTAGAAATTCTAAAACAGATCAGCAGCAACAAACTAAAAAAATTCATTACAAAAAAAAAAAAGTATGTAAAAAGAGGTACTTGCGTGCACACGATCAAATGAATCCCACATTAATTGTTTGTAAACCACAATTTACATGAACCATCCAAACAAACTGATCATCTGGTTATCAAAACAACAACATCAACACTAGACTGACAAAAAAAACAAATTGATGTTTTCAGATGTTAAAATATCTATGATGCACATTTGTTTGAGAAGGTTATGTAATAAAAGCGTTACTTTGCTCAGATTTGAGAGCAAACATGGGCTGATTCTGAGAGCGAGTTCATGGTAAAAGAGTGTGAGTTACTTGATTAAGCTTCACTTTAGGTGAGAGGATTTAATCAGGGCACAAGAGACACCAGCAGCTCAATCAATCAATCAAATCAATCGATCGATCAGTACTCACCTCTCCATCTCATACTCTTTCATGCCCGGCTTCACACGTTTCATCACCTACAAGTAAACACACACAGTAATCAGATAAGTGCGCTTTACAAAATATTCAATTAGTCATCCACCTCAGTCATCAGCCGAGGGCTTCCCTTCACTCTCCAGATAAAGCCTAATAATCTCAATGAACTCTCGCCGGCAGTCAGAGCGCGCAGACACCGACGAGAGCCGCACAACGGCTCCGAAAATGACCAGCAATTGCCTTCAAATTACAGAACGACTCATCCATTTGATGAGATAACAGTCATTTGCAGTGCGGCGGAGAGAAATGAGGGAGAGCGAGTGTCGAGGGCGGATTAGAGGGGCTGTTTGATGATTGTAGGTTAGGAAGCTTTTATTTCAATCGAGAATCATGAGTCACACCGCACAGCACCGCTGAAGGATCCCCGGGAGATTGCGGAGATCAGGTCGATGTAGATAATGTTAGTATGTTGGGTGACAGAGGTAACATGATACTTGTAGGAATAAAAGGTTGCTAGTATATATTACTGTTCAAAAGTCTGGAGTCTGTAAGATGTTTTTTTTAAAGAAATTAATTAATTTTTAAATTAATATTTTTATTGAGCAAGGATGCATTAAATTGATTAAAAGTGACAAAAAAGATTTCCATTTCAAATAAATGCTGTTTTTGAACTTTCCATGCAAAAGAATCCTGAAAAAAAAGTGTCACGGTTTCAGCAAAAGTGAAAAATGAAATGTTTTTGGACGTTTATATAAATTATGCTGCAGTGTTTTGCTCTGCATAGTAGACTGAAAAACTTCGCTCTATTTTTTCTACAAAGAAATGATTACTTTTATTCAGCCCAAAAAGCATTAAATTGATCAAAAACGACAGGAAAGACATTTATAATCTTACAAAAGATTTTTATTTCAAATAAATGCTTTTTAAAATAAGTCAAAACAAGCATGAAAGTACGCGATTGAACTTTCTATTCATCAAAGAAGCTTTAAAAAATGAATTATGGTTTCCAAAAAAAAAATAATGCAGTAATACTACTATAAAAAATAATATTAATATATATTTTTATAATAACCATAAATGTTTCTTGAGCAGCAAATCAGCATATTAGAATGATTTCTGAAGGATTGTGTGACACTAGAGTCTGGAGTAATGATGCTGAAAATTCAGCTTTGATCACAGCAATAAATTACATTTTAAAATATATTCACTTAGAAAACAGTTGTTTGAAATTGTAATAATATTTCACAATTTTACTGTTTTTGCTGTATTTTTGATCAAGTAAATGCAGCTTTAATAAGCAAAGGAGACTTCTTTCAAAAACATTAAAACAAAAATCTAACTTTTGAATGATAATTATCTCCTACTTGTCATTTTAAACCGTAATACTATCTCTTAATATTATCCTTTTTACTGTATCATTCTGAATACAACAGCGAGCAATAAAGAGCAAAAGATGAGCACTTGACTTGTCTAGTGCCGCATTAGACAGTCACAGTCTCCTGAGAAAGACCACCTGGCGCAGGTGAACGAGACGTGACGCGGTACCACAGTTCTGGGAGTTTGGGAGGATCGGGAACGAGCGGCTCAGGTGTTGAGTGCTGGATTTTAATGACGTCCCGTGAGAGGAAGCAGAGATGGGCAGATAGACATGGTCACGGTAACTCCTCATTTGTCCCTCTATGTTCTTCCTGTGCTCAATATAATTTGACTCATTAACAATATAAAAGGTTGCAGCATGTTCTGAGCCATCTTGTGTCAGATGCAAAAGAAACATGAGCAGGGTTAAAGGCTTGTAAACAAACAAAAAAAAAAACTCTGAAAAAAGGACGCACAGTCAGTGACAAGTGACAAGAAACCCAACAGAATACATACAGTAATTCAGAGCTGCAAGTAGGAATACAACTGAATTGTTTTAGGCTACAAAACAATCTATTAAAACAAAATACATTCTGTCAGCACTATTCGGATGGGATTTGTTTTCTAAATGACTCTAAATGAGTTACAGTTACAGAATGTCATGTTATGTGTTCTTGAAGCTCAAATAGAAAAAATGGTTCTAGCATCTTCATTGTTTTGAGTTTGAAAAGCACACTCGAAACAAACAAAATGTAAACCTTGAATGCAATGCAAGCTGCTTTGGATAAAAGTATCTGCTATTTGCAACAAATTAAGTAAAATTCTTTTATTATTCTTCATTGGAAAATGTGAATCTGCTTTCAGCAATGAGTTCCTATGGTAGTAAAGAAAAGAGCACTAGAGCACTAGCTTTAGTTTCTGGGTTGAATCTTAAAATCTCATACAAAATATGAGAAAGTTCTTGGATTTCTAGAGGAAACTCAAGTTAGCAGAGGAACCAGAGGTAAAAAGAAAAACACTGACAAATTCAATTCTGATGGGTCCGAAATCATGTGGACATCCTATTAATCTAGTCATGTCTAAATAGGGCTAAAGATGTTGTTTTAGCTAAAATAAATGCATGAGTGACTGAGAACGAATCTTATTTGAAGAAATATAAAACCATGCATCTCTAAACTGATGCACAATATCAAGACTTTAGTTTCTCTGAGCGACACCCTGAGTATCCTGAGCGACTCGCAGCACATTAAAGCAAGAAATCGAACTGTTGACTCAGGCATGGCTAGTTGCATTCCCTACACATCAATAAAAATGCTTCAAACTACATTTGCATGTACATATAGTCCATTATTCATTTCTGGGAGAATCATAGGTCAAATAACTTATCCGCTCCTGTCAAACTCAATGAAACCGTAAAACTCTCTGGACTGGAGCTGAACTCTTAATAGCTGCTCGACTGAAACCGACCTTCGTCTCAGCTCTCCTCACCGCAAAGACAAAATCAGCATTTACAGTCATTTACATTTCAAACTAGCAAAACCTGCTGCTGTAAGCATCGCTGGCAGACCACGGAACAGTCAGATGAATCTCACGAAACCCGTCGAGAACAGGACCACGTCACATTTCACACCAAAAATAAAGACAGACATTATACACACATTATAAAGCATTTTGCTTAAAGATCTTGAAATTTTTAAGCATCTTGAAAAGTGGATTCTGCCTAATATTACATATAGATTTAATGCATTTATCAAGAAAATTGATCAAATTTATATTTAAAAAAAAATAAGAAGTCAAATGTTGAAAAAAAAACTTACAATCTGCAAAGGACCAGAAATTTAGCATAAAGGCATAAAATAATGTCAAACAAGTGAAAATGGTCTGAGAATTGAGCAAATAGTTGTAATCTGGCTCAGATGAAGACAGGAATCATGTGTTTGTGGTGTTTTTCTGCTGATTAAGGAAGAATGCAAGACTCCTTCACTGTATAAATGGTTCTCCATAGTTAAAATGCTTATTTTGTGAGAAAGTGTGACTCTTAGAGCAAATCAGCCACTATTTTTGGAATCGGCAGCCTAAAATGAGTAAGAAACAGGTGTTGGATTTCATTCAGCAAACATGATATGGTGGTGTAATGTGCATTTTGGGGTGAAATTTCTCTCTGGAGAGAGAAAGAGGAAAAAAATAATCCAGAATCTGTTCTGTTAGTCACAACCTCTGGCTGAGATCTTCACCCAAACATCCTACCGCGTTAAACCGAGCTGACAAGCCTTTTAGGCCATGCATGAAACTAAGAAAGAGCAAATTCATTTTTCTGACAACCTCTAAAATGTTAATTAACAAGATATGTTAATGGACACAAAACTGAACCATGCATAACAAATAAAATGACTAAGCGAAGCTGGAATGCTGCTTGGTTTGAAGATTCTGATTTCACTTAATGATAAATCTATTAATTCTGATTTCTATTAACATTTACATTTACATTTAGTTATTTAGCAGACGCTTTTATCCAAAGCGACTTACAAAAGAGGACAATAGAAGCAATCAAAATCAACAAAAGAGCAACAACATGCAAGCATATGACAAGTCTCGGTTAGCCTAACGCAGTACACATAGCAAGGTTTTTTTTTTTTTTTTTTTTTTTCTCAAGGAAAACAAGTATATATAATATAAAAAATAAAGCTAGTGTTTTTTTTTAAAGAAAAAGTAGCAGTTAGAGAATAAATATGCAATTGATAGAGGGTCAAGGGTGTGTGTGTTTTTTAATAAAAAGAAGACAGAGATAAAATAGAATTAGAATAGAGAGTGATAGAGTTAGAGGGTCAAATAAAGATGGAAGAGATGTGTTTTTAGCTGTTTCTTGAAGATGGCTAAGGATTCAGCTGCTCGGATTGAGTTGGGCAGGTCATTCCACCAGGTGGGAACAGTGAATGAAAAAGTCAGTGAAAGTGATTTTGTGCCTTTTTGGGATGGCACAATAATGCGTCGTTCACTTGCAGAACACAAGCTTCTAGAGGGCACATAGGTCTGAAGTACTGAATTTAGGTAAAGGGGTGCAGAGCCAGAGGTGGTTTTGTAGGCAAACATTAATGCCTTGAATTTTATGCGAGCAGCTATTGGTGGCCAGTGCAAATTTATGAACAGAGGTGTGACGTGCGTTCTTTTCGGTTCATTAAAGATTAATCTTGCAGCGGCATTTTGGATTAATTGTAGAGGTTTGATGGAATTGGCTGGAAGACCTGCCAAGAGAGCATTGCAATAGTCAAGTCTGGACAGAACAAGAGCTTGAACAAGGAGTTGTGTTGCATGTTCCGAAAGAAAGGGCCTGATCTTCCTAATATTGTATAATGCAAATCTGCAGGACCGGGCAGTTTTAGCAACGTGGTCTGAGAATCATTATTAAGGAATCATTCTGTATTTTTGAGGAAGAAATATGATTGGAAATATTTTCCATTCTCATCAGTGCAAAAATAGAGACGTTCAAATCCATTAACAGAATGTAAAGTCATAAAAAACGGAAGTGATTCTGAATAAGAACTCAGTTTGGATTTTCAACCCTCGTCTGAACTCTTCCCGCTCAACGGTTTCCCGTGACCGTACTGTGAACTCTTCAAAATCCCTCGTTCCTCATTTCGGCATTCAAAAAACAATTTGTTTCCATTGTGACCGTGACTCATGTCCCTCTTAAACCGAATATCCAGCAATAACAGAAGACGAGGGGTTACAGCCGTGAGACGTTTGTCTATATCAGCTCTGGCTAAGACTGGCACTTATGAAGACCTATGTGCGTTAATATGTGCCGAGGCCTTTATTGCTGGAAACGAGAGATCGAAAGAGCCTCAAAACATGTCCTTCAGACCTTCAGCTGAAGATCGACCCAGTCTACCAAGGTCATTCTCCATTTGATGAGGTGCTGGGGCTATTTCCTTTAGATTACGCGAGGATAAACGTTCACTGCGCTTTTACAATGACGCCTGCACATGTGGATGAATCCTGACCACAGCAGAAAGAAATCAAATGGAAATCTTTGTCTTTTATACAGTTTTAAAGGAATAGTTTATCCCAATATTAATATCCTTCATTATTTACCTATGCTCAAGTCGTTCCAGACTTGCATGACTTCTTTGTTTTGCATAAAAAGGGAATTCAAAACTTCATGGTTCTTCATTAAAGTATCAAAAAACAGACTTGTGCATTATATTATCTGTCTGTAATAGAAGTCCATTTTATAAATACAGAATATATAGAAATTTGTCCTTTGCATTTTAGAACCACAAGTAAATAATGCAAAAAATGACAGAAATATTATTAAATATTCCTAATGGAGTGCAACAGTCGGATTCCAGAAGTAAAAATGCTATTCATTTTCGCCATAGGGAAATAGATTTTCAACAATAGTTTATAAATCTTTAAAGACAGACCTACTGTGAGCTCTGGGGTTATTAATTAACGGTATATGCCTTTGTTGAAGCCATCAGTTCGCACTATTTCAAGTTACGTTTTAAACAATCATGTTTAATAGCAGAATTCGTGGTTAAAAACTACATTACCCAGGATGCTGTACAGAAAATTCCACTAATCAGAGAGCTGTATCCAGCAAAGTGCACCAAAAGAGCTCCGCCCACAACAAGTATTGGCTTCTGTATATACAATCAACAACTTTAAATGGGTTTATATTTCTCCATTGTTTGCGAATGACATTGGTTATGTCACTGACAATGCTTCATGGGATTGTAGTTCTTTTCCTCATTTAAAGCTTTAAGTTCAGTCTTTTTTGTCAGATTTTCAAATGTTTTTGCTTCAAATCTAAGTTTGTGATGTTGTGATTCTCCTCATAGCTGGTTGGTTTGGTTCATAGCTTATAATACTTCAATGAAGACGTTTTTAAAAGCCCCATAGGAAAAATGGATGGAGAAAAATACCAACGCTGCTGAAAAAGTGGGTGGCACTAAAGCAAGCTATAAATAGGGCTGTGTGGAAATCTCTCAATAACTGTGACATGAACTGATGTTCAACAACCCTTTTGATGTAATGATCATTGTTAAAGCTATAGCACTCACTATGACACATATGATGCTAGCTTAAACACACAGTATTAATTCATGTACAAACCACAGACCAGCCCGTTAATATCCAACACTCTTAACAAGGCATTTCATCCATTACTGGATAGAAGCAATTTATTCTACCACAAACCAGCACTATCAACCTGATTATAAAATTATTTCGACGAGTTTCACTCACGTTGGCTGATTGACTGCTGTGCATTGTTAAACATTTCAAACATCACGTTCCTTTAATAAATACTGTCTAATAGCACATATATCAAGAGTCTGCATTCATATGTTAGCAGTATAATATAACAGTGTTACTATACGCGATTAAAGACACAGATCGGCACTTAAGACTGTATTATAAAGAGCAAACATTGTTTTTAGTTAGCATTGTTTCAGCATTATTAGGTAACATGGCTCAAAAAATGTTGAACTTGCCATTTCTTTGTAATTAATTGTGAAATTTACAAGCAATTTATGAGTGAAAACTGTTTCTGCACCATTTTTTTCCCAGTGTAGCACCTAGTCAAGATGCAGGTTTTGTGCTGAAGTATCAGCTGTTTAGTATTCAGGTATTGTCTTGTATCTGTGAAGGATAAATGCAACACTGGCCTAGATACTGATCAAACGAGGTATAAGATTTTGGTAGTTTTACATCAAGAGTATTCAGCACCGATGCTGACTAAAAATGCTTCCTAACAGAGAAACAGAGGCTAAAATTCCAACCAAATAGTGTTTTTAAGAGAGATTCAATGAGCTTTTTCCCCCCATGAAACATCCTGCAAATTGTCATTCGCACAAAAACTGTGCCAAACGCACAGTTCATGACCCAAACTCAACTGTCTGTGTCTCAGGAGAGCAGTGAAACACTCTGGGCAGCGTTTCTCAAAAGCATTGCAAGCCTAAGGAGATCGCAGAAAGCATTTGATGCTTTTGAGAAACGCAGTCCTGGTCTTTCAGAGTAATTATCAGATCTTACTACTTTCAGTTAAATTCTTTAGGGCAAATTTTAGGGTAACAGTTTTTAAATGAGAAAACTGAAGGAAGAAAATCTGCCTAAATGCTTGCTTCACCTCTTTGTGGGCTTCACTGGAAATGCGGTTGGTGTAGCGCAGAACTTCCAGCTCCATGTCAGTCTTCAGCAAACGACTGCAGACACAGAGAAAGAGGGGTAATGTAGATCATAAAGAAAACGAGAATGTGCATATGAAGATATAACATCTTACATCTTACATATCAATAAGCTACAAGAGGCTGCATTCAAAAGTGATTTTACCAGGGCTGTTCTTAGGCAAGACGTGAAGCTACAACTTAAAAACTAGTCGTACTTAGCTCTTTTCTATGTGAATATATTGTAAAATGTAATTTATTTCTGTGATGAAAAGCTGAATTTTCAGCATCATTACTCCAGTCTTCAGTGTCACATGATCCTTCAGAAATCATTCTAATTTGCTGATTTGCATCTCAAGAAACATTTCTGAATATTATCAATCATGAAACAGTTGTGCTGCTTCATATTTTTGTGGAAACTGTGATAAATTGTATTTAAGAATTCTTTGATGATTAGAAAATTCAAAAGAGCATTTACTGTATTTGAAACAAAAATCTTTTGTAACATTATAAATGTCACTTTTGATGAACTGCTGGAGAAAAACAAAAAAAAAAAAACAAAAAAAAAAAGTACTTCAATTTTACTGGCCAGAAAGTTTAATGAAGAACAAACTTCTCTGATAAACTTTAAATCCTAAACTTATCCCAAACCCAGCAGGAATGACGCCAGAGAAATCAGCACTTTGCCTCTCGTTAGTGTTTTTTTCTTCACCTATTCTATTCCTGGTTGAGCGTCTTCGTTTATGTCTTAATGATGTTGCCTGCATTACTGAAGCATCTTGACATCACCTCCTATGACTCAGTGTGAATGTGCCAACTTTCTAACAACACAACTAAATATATCACTGTACACATACACACACACACACACGCGCACACACACACTCTGCAGTAACCCATGGTTACGATCTGCCATGTGATTCTTATCAGCAGCCCTATTCCAGAGCACTGAACACTTAACAAACGGATCATGGGATCTCTTACATCAGGAATCAGTAAATACGTGGTTTGTTAAAGGAGTAGTTCACCCAAAAATGAAAATTTGCTGAAAATGCCCTCACTCTCAGGCCACCCAAGATGAGTTTGTTTCTTCATCAGTTTTGGAGAAATGTAGCATTACATTACTTGCTCACCAATGGATACAATATTTCTCTACAGTCGTGTCAAGCTGTTGTACTTGAGTCACAGGTTCAGAAACATCAGTCAAAGTGGTGACAATTAGGAGATAACAAACAGAAATCTTTGTTTTGTCACTTAAAGGAATAGTTCACCTAAAAATTAAGATGCACTGAAAATGTCCTCACCGTTATCCAAGATGTAGATGAGTTTGTTTCTTCATCAGATTAGGAGAAATTTAGCACTGCATCACTTGTGGATTGTTGTGATGTTTTTATCAGCTGTTTGGACTCTCATTCTGACGGCACCCATTCACTGCAGAAGATCCATTGATGAGAAAGTGATGCAATGATACATTTCTCCAAATGAATGATGAAGAAACAAACTCATCTACATCTTGGATGACCTGAGAGTGAGGACATTTTCAGCTAATGTTGTTTGTGTGCACGTGTTTACTTTTTTGATGCATGCTCTTACTGTGAATAATTCATCAGTGCATGTTATCCGAAAGAAAAAATGTTTATCTTCATAATCTTTCATTAAAAAAAATTTTTTTCAGCTGTGGTCACCATCAGTCTTTCCCTTCTTTCCACTCCTCTCATCTAGCATGTGCTGTAAGGTCTGCTTAAAATCAAAAATACACCAGCCTGCGAATGTAGCTTAGTCAAAAACTACTGAACAAAAAGTGTCTGATGGAAACCAGCTGTTTGCTGAAGCACTGATCACAAACTGGAAATCTACCAACAATTCACCATGCATATCAGTAAATTACATTTGTTTGGGAGAATAAAGGACATTTACTTGTCTAAACTGACAGCTAATGTTGTTTGTGTGTATGCAAGTCAATATGAAACCAACTCTGACACTGTTTACTTTTTTAATGCACATTCCTGGTCTTACTGTGAATAGTTCATCAATGCTTGTTAAATGCTAAAAAATGTTGTATAAACTTTAAACAAAATCTGCATTAAGTCAGCGGTCAATCAGCGTTGCTATAGTTAACTTATTCTAAAAATGAAATGAAGTTTGATTTCAGCTAGCAGCCAAGCAACATCTCATATTAATTTAGTTTTACTTAATATAATAAAATAACTAAAACTAAAAGTGAAATAATATTATATTTAATTTTAAAATTTATTTAAAATTATATCTATTTTAAACAATATAGACCTAAAAAAAAAAAAAAAAAAAAATGACAAAAATACACACCAAAAATACTAAAATTTTAGTAAAATTAAAATTAAAACTGAAAATATAAAAATTTAAAAACAATACAAAATATTAATAAAACTATAATAATCTCAATGAAATCAATGCAGTTGCTGCACATTTTTTAACTTTTTTTTTTTTTTTTTGCCTATTTTGGATAGACTGATCACAAACTTGTGCAAATCTATCAATAACTCACCAGCCATATCAGCAAATAATGTTAGTTTTTGTAACAGTTGATGATATTTACGAAATAAAATGATTAATTGCCTAAAATGATGATTGACATTTGGTGTTAGTGAGAAAAACAGCTTAAAAACCAGCCTAGGATGTTTCAAAGGACTGGTTTCCACTGGTCTAGTTTGTTGGTTTATAGTGATTTTGTGGACCACCTAACCATCTTAACCTGGCTTCAGTAGTTTTTCTAACGACACAAGCGTATCTGCTTTGTGTGCAGGTCTTTAATATCTGCTTCATCGTGGAGAAGCAAGCAGCAAACTCTCTCTGGAAATTTTGAGGTAATAATAAGCGAAGGGAGGGAAGAGAAGGAAACAACAAAGTTAGCAGGCGAGCGAAGGGAAACCATAATGAGCCGGTTTCCTCGAGTAACAGAGGAGAAAACCTAATGCGCACGCCAGCGAGAGAAGCACGCAGATCATTAGACAAACACCGGCCGTATAGACCCACGCAGGAGGCTTGAGAGAGAAAGAGCGACTGACGGCGGATTGTTTATAATGTGGCTGAGCTGTCGACGTGAGAGTGAAGAGCTCTCAGTCATGACAGAGTCAAATTAGCTGAAGCGTTTCAACAGCGACGAGAAGAGCACTTTGTCTGAATGTCATTTTCCCAACAAAACTCCCGTTCTATGAGGTAATAACGATCATCTGATTCCAGTAAGTTCATAGTGTCTGAATGCATAATGATGCTCTGTTAATTAAATACAAGACAGATTAAACAAGCTGATCTGCTCAAACTTTTAAAAAGATGCAATGACAATCAAAACACAAAAAGATGAAACAATCCAACTTCAGCTCCAGTAATTGCCGTCTACTTTACCTTTCATCAAAACATCAAAGGTTTGCTAATTGGAGTAGCTGGCAAACTTGCTTTGATTTTGTTAATTGGATTTTAGTAACAAGCAGGGTTTTGTGGTTTCGTTATTAAGACGTCAATCGTCTGTAGAAAAACATGGCTAAATTGCGTAAAACGTGGTTTTAAATGGTTGAAATGTGTTGACATTTGCGTCTGTGATATGAATGACACTCACCACTCCACAATCACTGGGTGCAGCAGGGAATTATTCACCTGAAACCTGCAGAAGAGAAGAAAAAATAGCAATGTCTCACAATACTGTCTGAATCTATTGTTTTAGTATCTGAACCCTTTTTGTCAATGTTTTGTTTGAGTGCTTTAGAACAGATGACAAATGTGTTGATATTTTCTAATGCAATGACATTCAACATTTTGAAATACTTTCTACTGTATAAATGAGTGAATATCTAATATTTTGAAAGCCTTTTCATGCATCAGTCTAAATGGGTGGGTCGTTTTATCCGAGCACACAGAGGACGCGTGTGCTACTTTCCCTGGAATGAGTTTTAGGAACAGAGCTCTGAATAATGGATGAAACTCAC
>JAFVLL020019127.1:0-61219 GCA_021397915.2 Tor tambroides
CCAAAATGGCGGCGGCACAGTTTTGTCATGGGCGCAACTGTTGCTATGGAGCGTTCTATTGAGTTTCGCCTCTTGGGCTTCTATACTCTTTGACGAGGTTTAGAAAAAGGAGTAATTTCTACAATCATCTGCACATTCATTTTGGAAGACATTCAGTTGTAGTCAATGTATTAAACATTTTTTGCCATCACACGTAGGGTGTACTCACACTAGGCACAGTTGCCTTGAACCGAGCCCATGTTCTTTTAAAGAAGTAGTTATGCAAAATTGTATAGCTAATACATGCAAGAAACCAAGCCTCAACCTGAATGAGAAACTGACAACTTCATCTTGTCCTACGTTTAGCCACAAAAATGCGGTCGTGGACCCTACCATTTTCGCATTTCCAGGGTTTTCAGTAAGTCCTCATAGATGAGGTAAACTTCCATATGTGAAGCTGACATTTGGAACATATAAAGGATTTTATGCATTTTACTCCATCCTGACATAATAATAATAATAATAATAATAATAATGTCATGGGTTGTTTGGGTGAGAAGTACGAAGGAGCACGAAGGTGGCAGAATGTCCAAACAACCAGTGTTTTTAATAAACCAAAAATTAGTAAGCTAAACCCCAAACTCTCGGTCGATTAACCCCAAATTTGCTTACTCGAGGAATGTGGTTAAAAAAACACATCCGGGAGCAAGTTCATTCAACTCAGAGTATGTTCCTGGTTAAGACTCAAGACATTCTCAACAGAGCGACGAATCGACGGACGCTAAGAAAAAGCGCACCATGCTGCTTCTTTCTTCTTTTGTTCAATGGTCGTGTACATGCTTAGTGCATATTGCCACCTAATTGATGGTTGTGCAATCATTTTTATTTTTTTCCCCATTTAACCTTTAATCCTTGAGAATAAGAATTATATTGTTTGATGCTAATTATAAATTGTCATATCAGATATGTATTTTTATTATAGAAATACATTATAGAAAATGCTGATCCATGTGTGAGATGATTATATAAAATGTAATGAATATTTATAATATAATAAATTAAACATTACCTTGTCATGTAATAGTGTTTTATAATACAGATAATAGTTATACATGCCAATAAAATAAATATAATTCATATACACACACACACACACATATATATAAAATAGGCAATAATAGGCAATATGCAATATCTGTCACACCCACTTGACACAGGGTTAATGAGAAGAATATGAGCACAGTTAAAATGACATGATGTTACACACTCTTGTACAGTAGGTGGCCTGTATGTACCTAAAAGTTGTTTGCAATCCGCCATTAACCAAGAGAAGTAGTAGTCACGACCACTGAAGGCTGGTCAGTAGATCACGCGTGTGCTGATAGAGCTGAAGTGAACTAACCCTGAAACATAACCTGCTCCGGAGCAGGTTATCTTCAGAGAGGAAGTTGCTATGGTTACTTATATACCCTGAAAGTTACCTCCGATTTTGGAACCGAAAGCTGAGGTTATCCGCTCACTTATCCTCAAACATACCCGGGTATGTCACATAACCTGCTTTCTGGAATACACCCTTGGAGAAAACAATCTCTAAATACAACAGAGACAAGACAAAGAGACTGGGGAAAGGCAGAGCTATAAATACTAAACAAAACAAGGGAAAAATGAGTACTAATTACCAAGACACAGGTGCACAGAATTAACTAATCAGGGCAACTAAGGAAAACTAGGTCAAAGAAGGTAGAACAGAAACACAGGGAAATCTAAACAGAGACAGAACATAAATGTGACAAATAATAATAATAATTGCATGACATCTTTCGGAAACAGAAAAAAAATAAATAAATAAAAATACCCTCACTCCCTCAGCCATTGTATTAGAATCATTGTACTAGTTCTTATGTGAAGGTAATATAACATCATTATCATAAATAAACATTTTACATATATTACTAACTACAGGACAAAGTAACCGAGGCCACCATCTGGCCACCTACACAAACTACATAACAAACCGCAGACATGAAAGGGGCTGTTAATATTTAGCAAATTTTAAACGAAGTTCAAATATATGGAATAGCACCCACTTTGACGTTAGTTACATCATTTGACAACAGCAAAGATGTACAAGATCCACCTGAGCTCCAAGTTGTGTTTAGGAGGGAGCACCAGGCCTTTGTGATTAATGTGGAACCACTGTTTTCTGATGAGGATGATGGACAGAGCGATCTGACTGAAGACACGCGGCAACTTCGGCAAGACGTGTGTAAGCAGCACCTAGAGTCAAACACCTTTGTGACAGAGATGGCAAGCCAAAGCACTAAAAGAAGTAAGCATATAAATCGAAAATGTCGTCCAAATATAGTTCTGATTTATATGGTGAGTATTAAAGCTTTAGCAGTTCGACACTTTGACTAAAGGAACATTCAGCATTACTTAAGTTAACTTACATGCACATGGCAGAGGCCACGTATATCTTTCGAACCCCTTAACCTACTCTCCATACTCCTCAGGGATTCCAGTCCGCAAACGGGCTCAGGAGGAGGTGGAGAATGAAGTGCAAGGGAAGTTTCTATGAGTAATGTCTTGACTAAACATTGATTGCGTCAGTTGAGCCAGACAGAGGTAAATCATACATAATGTTCTTAACCTTAAGGAATACAGTAGTTCACCCAAAAATGAAAATTCTCTCACAATTTATTCACCCATATCTTCGAAATTGTCTGAATTTCTTTATTCCGTTGAATATAAATAAAGATTTTAAGGAAAACAACTCAGCTCGCTAAGGTCATTTCCAAGTGCGCAGGCACCAAAACTCCAGTGGACTTCAATATTTTTCTGAAGCAGTTCAAATGGTTTGGTTTCACTTTATTTTGATGGTCCCTTTAACACATTCTGTTGACTATAAGTAAAGTTGCAAATACATGTCTACCAACTCTCATTAGAATGTTAGTAGAGTATTAGTTGACTGGTAGGGATAGGGTTTGAATAAGTTGCCGTACTTGCAAAGTTACTTATAGTCAGTAGTATGTCTGTTGGGAGACCATTGCAATAAAGAGTTATTAGACATTAAGTAGACAGTCTACTAATACTCTACTGAGAGTTAGTTGTAGCATCTGCTTAAGCTCATTGATGGTTGATTACATTTGGTCTTAAGAGACCCCTTTTAGCCTTTGACTTTTTGCATATAAATTACTAACCTGGCCTCACTATTTACATTTATATAGACGCTAAATTACTGATGGTTTTCTCCCCACTATCAAAAAGATGCTACACAGATCACCTCTGGTCTCCCATCAAACTTCAAACGCATTCAAGAGGAGTGAATCCACTCCCCTCCCCGGGCCAGGCGCGTCCGACTAGACCAGTGGTCTTCACAAAATACAAATACACATCACACACACACACATAGACATTTTCTTTATTTAGGCCATAGTTAAGCCATTATAAATGTATCTGGTATATTCATGTGTTTTAGGTATATTCCCCTATTATATTAACCTAGTTATAAACCTTTACCTGGATTAGTTAGACTTTAAACACTTATGTTCAAGTGTTTGAGTGTATTTCTGCTTTAACGTCGTCTAGAGTAACTTTCTTGGTATCAAAATGATCTTCTTTTTATTCCTTGAACAATGTTGTATACTATGTGATCATGAAATGCATCATACAATTTTTACTATGCTTTGGAGTAAAACTGCACAGAATTTCCAGATCAGCAATAAAAATGCAAATAAACGGAGCCATAAACGTAGACAAAGAAACTTTCTCCCGCTCAAAATTCAGGCCTCTGATTGGCCACTCCACCCAAAAAGTGGGTGCGGCTATGAACTATCAAAAGTTCCGAACTCAGACTAATCGGGGCTCAAAAAAAACCTCCTTCTTGAGACAGACACGCTCCAAATCGCTCCTCTTGAGTTTTAACCTTCCGGCAGTTTTGACCAAGTAACTTTGTGGACTAGCTGTGGACGTTCCTACCTTCAGAAGAACCAGAGGAAAATCTTCAGTTCACTCCTAAAGAAATCATCAAGAACCTCGTCTACCGCAAAACCAATGCAAGTAATCGTTTACAAACATTTAGATGCGTGTTTAAGTTTCAACCCCTTTTAAGGTGAATTTGCTTCTTTGACGATTCTCATTAGGTTGTGGTTGAATACTGTGAAATACTGCCATTCTTTTGCTCTTCTCTCTCTCTCTTCCTTACTTTCTTTCATTCTGTGTATATATGTTTTGCCTAGTTTAGTTGTATGTTAGCTATAGTTTCATTTATTAAATCGCTTATATTCACAATTGATTGTCTCTGTGTTCTGCTCACGATTCAAAGTCACTGAATGTTGCTCTTTGCTACATGTTAAACTACTGCTAGTACTGTACAAGTAGGAAAGCTATTCTTCCTTGGCCAGGTAAATAATCTTTCCTAGAATTTGATGGGGCCAATATATTGTCTGCTCGGTGGACGGACAGATCAAATAATTGTAATATCGAATCTGCTACAGTTAATTCTAAAATCTAATCTAAATATTTATTATTAATTATAACCAGTTATAATTAATGAGAAATATTCCCCTTTCGAGCTAATTTGCTACATAGTTGACATGTAGGTTCAGCGTTACTTATTGTCAACAGAATGTTCAAAAGGAACCATCAAAATAAAGTGTTACCAATGGTTTTAGGTGAGAACAGCCAACAACAGACTATAACTCATTTTCATTGCAAGTCTTCATGTCAACAGCACTTATCAGCATTCTCCATCCTCAAAAAGAATGCGAATGACTGAATATTTACCATGCAATGTAGTTATGTTTTAAATTGTTCTCACATGATTTGCTACAGAGAACATTTATTCAACCAGTGGAGTTGTTTGGCTCTCTTTTCTCTATGGTGTGTTTGTATTTTTTAAAGAAAATTTAATATCTTTCTATTTTAATTGTTGTATCTATCTATAAAGATAGCTTAGTTCGTCAATCAGTCTATCTTGCCATGTATCCTTGTTGTGATGATAAATGTCTAAATGTCACAACAGCCAGTTAGCCTGGATAGCCTGTTGTGATCAAATGTTGAACACTGGAAATACTACCATCTCACAAATAACAAGGACATTACAACTTTAGGGGCTGCATAAATCTGCATTAATATTTCTGACACTGCGCAAATATGTCCTTGTCACACTAAATATTTTTCTTTGACTTGTCTTTTAGAAGAGGCTCCAACTGTCCATATTGCTCTTTGAGATTGGAAGTTTGGATGGTAAGTTTTTTTTTTCTTTCTTTCTTTCTTTCTGTGGCACAAATTAAGAATTACTGATTATTGTGAGATGAAAGGCTACTCAAACACTTTAAACATAAATGCATGTCAACGTTTATTTAAAAACTGTTGCATTTGGTTAATTTCCATGTGAATACATGTACTTCCTTTGTGAGAATTACTAAAAAAAAAATTGGAATGAAGTCACTTATTTACTAAATAAGTGAATGGTGCCAAGATTGTGAGAGTCCAAACAGCTGAATGAAAACCTAAACGTAATCTACATGTCTCTAGTTGATCAGTTAGCATCTTGATCAAGATATGTGCGCTGCAAACGCGAGCATTTTTGATGATCGTTTCTGTCCAGTCCACTTGTTTTATCGTGTTTAACCACAGCTGTCATTGTTTTTTTGTCTGGCAGTGGCAGCAGGTATGTGATCAAATTTCAAATTGGAGCCTCTACAACATCGATTCTGGCACCCAACATCACAACAAGATGACATTTTAAGCTCCTTATGTAGCCAAGTCTATGCTGATTTGAATTGGGTGCCTGCAGTTTTCCCTTTGTTTTGTCTCCAGCTAACGCCGTGACATAATTGTGACGTCGGCACTAAAACGGTCTATCCAGTGGCTTTCCATTAAATTTGGTCAATGTATATTTCAAAAAACAGAATTTTGTTTGTTTTGGGTGTATGTGTTTTAGTTTTTTTGTTCAGTTATACTCATTGATTGATTGATTTTTCCATTGTTTGAGACTCAAAGTAGATATAATTATCTGTCCATCCTATTTTGTCTGTCACAGCCCTTAAACTGAAAGCTGAAATTCCAGAACTGTCACATCACCAGATCCCAACAGCATCTCTGCAGGAAAGGGAAGAGACAACATCTTCAGATGATTCAAGCTCAGATTTATCAGAATCAGAGCCCTCACAAAAGAAAAAGAAGGATAAAAAGAAGAAATCAAAGACCTCACAGGCTGGGGATTTCAAAAGAGGTACTATATGACGTGTTGGAATAGTTGTAAATTAGTTATAAAATCACAGGTGTACAGTATGTGTATAACTCTGATACAAATTACATGAGATGTTACAAACACAAGGGGGACCTATTATGCAAAAATCACTTTTACATGGTGTTTGAACACTGATGTGTCCTGATGTATAATAGTACAAATCTACCCACTCCTTCTTTTTTTAAAAAAAAAATCCCCCATGAATTATAAACAATCTGCCATTGTTATATCATCACTAAAGCAGGTATTGCATGGATAGACAACATCAGTCCTGGTCTGGAGTGCTGCTGTGCTGCATTGTATAGCTTCAACCATAATCAAACACACCTGAACAAGCTATTCATTGTCTTAAGCAGTGGTTCTTATGCTGCCTTCACGTGCTATCGGAATTAACGTAAATACGAGTTTCCTAATCGGAAATTGGACGTGAACGGCCTCTCAAGTCATATTTAGGGGAGAGTGGGGTGATTTGTGCCAGGGGGGAAGTAGTTCCACCCCTTGTTTCTGGAAAACCATAGAAGAAATTGGTCATGTGACCACATAATTTTGAAAAGCCATCCATTTTACTCATCCTCCAAAGAAGAGAGACACATGGCATGAGAGGTAAGCACATTTTAGCTCAAAAAACAGTTTTTTTCCTTTCAAAGTAAAATTTCTATGATCAAGGTTTTTTGATTGTAGTGTCTGAACAATTAAAGACAAGTTTGAAAACATTGCACACATGTTTTAGTGCTTTAGCAGGCTACACAATGAGTCTATACAGTTAGCATGATGTTAGCTCTTAACTGCTGGGTCATGATAGTTTTTCAAAACTTGTGGTTCTGGGGTGATTTGTGCCAAAGGGCCTGGGTTAAGTTGTGCCAGTGGCACAACTCACCCCCACTTATGATTATTAAGTTGTAAGAAGTCTGTGGATGGAAAGCCCATCTTTACATTTAAAGAAAATGATGAAGGAGTCATCCCTAGAGGTGATGTGCTCAAGAAACTACCCACACCCCAAAAACTTGGTGGTACAGCCAGAAGGGAGCAGAAGTTTATATTCCCCTGCAGCATTGACAAGTGGGATGTTAAGTAGTAGGCCAGATCCAGACCACCTAGACCTACATACCCACAGGGGATAATCTGGAGAAGTGAGGAGATGGGCATGCCTCATCAGTGTTTGACTTACCTGCCGTTTGTTTAATTTAGCTAACACTGATTTCAGTTTTGAGTTTGCACTATGTTATTAAAGATAAGTTTTATTCAGTTTTTAAGTGGCCTAAGTCACAATAGGATGTTTAGAAATTAGCCTAGTCACTTTATTCTTATATGTTACATAATTGACAGACAGCGTTCTATGTATGTCAACAGGCATCTATTGCCAAAGCCTTTTTACCTGAAATGATTCACAAATATCATATATTGTGTATTTAAGCTTTTTATGTTTTCCCAAAAACTACAAAATATGACTTATTATCATCCTATTAAACTGTTGGAATATCTAAATAAACCTTAAATGAGTAATTTTGTATTGAATTTGTCTTGCTTTCATATAGTATTACAGTTCATAACATTAAAATGTTCTGTTTTACTTCAGAAATCATTGGCACAATTTACCCCAACGTATTCTCCCCAAAGGCACAACTTACCCCGCACCAGGGGCAAGTTGTGCCACAAGACCACTTTTTCCCCAAAAGCTATATTTCTGAAACAATTTATTTCAGGTCCAAAGTTATTGTTCTCAGGGATGCACCACATCCTGAAATATATGTACATTCTTAAGTTGAAGGCATTACTGTCATGGCCTCACTTTAAAGTCACTTTGAGTAAAAACTGGCACAACTCACCCCACTTTCCCCTACTACTGGGAAATTCTGAAATAATTTTGATACCAGAGTTTCCGAGTTGGGCGGGTCATAAACTTTAAACATGGTGGAGGGGACAACCATTGCTGCTGTCTGTGCTGTTCTCACAACAACTACATCCCTTTGTCTTGACGCTAAAGTACTGTATTTACAGGCTAGATGTGAACGATCATTCGAAGCATATTGTATGTTTTATAAGCAGTGAAATAAGCATGTATTTGACCAAAATTCCAGAATTGTCAGCAAACTGCATGTATAGCACGGTGAATGTTTATATGATTGTCAACCAATGGGATGCTACGTTTTATTCTTTCCGACATTAAAGCACTTGAATACGACAAGCTCGTAATCACAACTTCATAAGTGGGAAATAGGAAATTTCCGATAGCACGTGAAGGCAGCATTAATCCTGGTCCTCGCGACCCCCCGCTCTGCATGTTTTGCATGTCTCTCGTTTAACACACCTGACTCAACTGACCATATGTGTTCTGATTGACGTGGTCCCTACATAGTGTTCATTGCTCTCTGCTCCCTGCACACGGGAAATCGGCTCAAGTTCACTTAAGAACAAGGATTTGCGCTACACCACTACCTGCAGCGCCCTCACACATGTGCAGGGTTATTTAACCATAATCATGAGATTTGCATAGTGGTCACATCTGATCTTGCACACTTTAATGCTGTTTGAATGGAATCATTTCGAACTGGAATCATTGCAGAATATCCTGTGATGTCCACTTTGTGGGGCACTTACAGGTGCATCTCAATAAATTAAAATGTCGTGAAAAAGTTCATTTTTTCTTGTAAGTTATTTCAAAAAGTGAAACTTTCATATATTTTAGATTCATTGCATGTAAAGTAAAACATTTCAAAAGGTTTTTGTTTTAATTTTGATAAGAGCTTACAGCTCATGAAAGTCAAAAATCCAGTATCTCAAAATATTTGAATATTTATATTTGAGTTTCATTAAATGACCATGCCTAATGTATAAATTCCGGGTATCTCTCGTTCTTTGAAACCACAATAATGGGGAAGACTGCTGACTTGGCAATGATCCAGAAGACAGTCATTGACACCCTCCAAAAAGAGGTTAAGTCACAGAAGGTCATTACTGACAGGGACGGCTGTTCACAGAGTGCTGTATCAAAGCATATTAAATGCAAAGTTGACTGGAAGGAAGAAATTGGGAAAAGGTGCACAAGCAACAGGGATGACTGCAAGCTTGAGAATACTGTCAAGTAAAGCCGATTCAAACACTTGGGAGAGCTTCACAAGGCGTGAACTGAAGCTGGAGTCAGTGCATCAAGAATCACCACGCTCAGACGTCTTCAGGAAAAGGGCTACTAAGCCACTTCTGAAACAGAAACAAAGTCAGAAGCATCTTACCTGGGCTAAGAAGAAAAAGAACTGGACTGTTGCTCAGTGGTCCAAAGTCCTCTTTTCAGATAAAAGGAAATTTTGCATTTCATTTGGAAATCAAGGTCTGGAGTATGGAGGAAGACTGGAGAGGCACAGAATCCAAGCTGCTTGAAGTCCAGTGTAAAGTTTCCAAAGTCAGTGATGATTTGGGGTGCCGTGACGTCTGCTGGCGTTGGTCCATTTTGTTTTTGAAGTCCACAGTCAACGCAGCCATCTGCCAGGAAATTTTAGAGCACTTCATGCTTTCTTTTGCTGACAATCTTTATGGAGATGCTGATTTCATTTTCCAGCAGGACTTGGCACCTGTCCACACTACCAAAGGTACCAAAAGCTGGTTCAATGACTATGGTGTTACTGTGCTTGATTGGCCAGTAAACTCGCCTGACCTGAACCCCATAGAGAATCTATGGGTATTGTCAAGAGGAAGATGAGAGACACCAGACAATGCAGATGAGCTGAACAACAATGCAGATGAGCTGAAGGCCACTATCAAAGCAACCTGGGCTTCCATTACACCTCAGCAGTGCCACAAACTGATCACCTCCATGCCACACCGAATTGAGGCAGTAATTAAAGCAAAAGGAGCCCCTACCAAGTATTGAGAACATATACAGTAAATGAACATACTTTCCAGAAGGCCAACAATTCACTAAAATTTTTTTTTTTATTGGTCTTATGAAGTATTCTAATTTGTTGAGATTGATGAATTGGTGGGTTTTTGTTAAATGTGAGCCTAAATCATCACAATTAAAAGAACCAAAGACTTAAACTACTTCAGTTTGTGTGCATTGAATTTATTTAATACACGAGTTTCACAATTTGAGTTGAATTACTGAAATAAATGAACTTTTCCACGACATTCTAATTTATTGAGATGCACCTGTACTTACTACTACACTTATGGTAACACTTTAGAATAGGGAACACTTGCAATAGTTCCACTTTAGCACAATCAAATATACTTTAGTTCATCTTTAGTTGGGTTTCAGCACTATTTCCAATTTAGCACACTTTAAACCAGTTTAGAGATGTGAGGGTACAAAAACTCTATTCATGGTCTCCATTAATTCATGCTTGTAGTAATTTAATGTGTATATATTTTAAAGCATTGAATCGCTATAGAAATTCGCTATTAATTCGATTCTTAGCGTTTTAAATCGATTATTTGCCGAAATCAACTATTCACGATTTAAAAATCCATTTTTCAAGATCGATGCATATGCATCGTCAGGGTTTGTAATCGATGCATCGAGAAAACGAGTGAATCGTTGCAAATCCAAATGTTATGCTGTGTGTAATTTTTTGACTGTATTACAGAACAGAACTGCCATAATATGTTTGAAAATATTTACAAAACATTCTAAGTTCACATAATTGTTTCTCTGCAGTGCTACAGCCAGTTATTCTACTTTGAAAAGTGCGTTCGGTGTCAGAATGTCTTCGCATGGAGTTTGGTTGACAGTTGATCTGACCAATCATAATGCTAAATCTGCCATTTTTGTACGACGAACAAACCAGACAGGACAGTAGATTAATGTCGGTGGACTTGAACTTAAAAAATGGTGTACTGACATCTTTCCATGGTTGAAGTAAGATACCTTCTGATGTTCGTTAAGGTTTATTTCGTGAAATAACTAGTAAAGAGGAAAAGTCTTTACTCAGTTCATGTGCCGCTATAACTGAGACACTACAGCGATCTGTCACAACACGTTAAAGAGCCACAAAACGTAATTTATTGTGTGAATTTCTTTAAAAAAAGACAAAATTTGACAAATTTGTTTCATACCAAAAATAACCTGCACTGTCTTGTCTGTCAGTTTCCTCTTTGCTCCACGATGTATTTTTCAAGCCATGCCACAAGCCATGCCACTCTCACGCCACACATCATTTTGCAGTGAGAAAATGATGTGTGGTGTGAGAGTGGCATGGCTTGTCGGACATAGCAACAGTAACGGGGGGGGGTCTTTGTGAAGGATCAATTTAGCTCTTTCCTGTTGCACGTCCTCAATCTGGCAACCCGTGTAAGCATCGAGTCTGAGGAGGAGGGGGAGGAATTTGGACTGCAGTACCCATTTTAGTCGCCAGCTGTCTATATTAAATACTGTACCATTAATTGTTAATAATGTTTATAGATCTATGTTGGCCTATAAATGTGATGTTTGCTCAAGTTTTTTTTCCTGAAAATATATAAATAAAAATTACATTGAGAACAAACAAACAAAACTCCACATTCTTAAAGACAAAAATGTATGTATTTTTGTAGTGGGACCAGTAACAAATGTTGGCAGGTTAAATAAAAAAAGCTGACTGGACCGGCAGAAAAAAACTAATCCTTATAGTCGAGCCCTGCTCTTCGTTTTTCGTTTCTTTCATCATGTTATCTGTTGTCTCCACTCTTGTTGGCTTAGTTGTCTCTTTTTTTCCCTGATGGTACCGATAATAGCTCACCAGTGTCAAGTCCACTACACTTCTTTCTTTGCTTCTGTCGTTTGTTTTGTTCACTGCCTTGAATCATGGGGATCCAGGCTGCCGTTGAGCTCCTAAACTGATAACGTCATGTACAATATTCAGGCTGGGACGTATTCTTCAAACACTGAGAGTTCTTTATATCCCTGTCAATTTCCCTCCAGCTAAAATATGCTAATATGAACTCTGCAATCTTGATGTTCCTCTTTGACAGGTACACAAAATGATTGTTCTGATCCATGCTGATTTTGTTCCCTATTTCAAGGCTTAGGGAAGGAAATTCTACACTTAACTGCACTAAGAAACGAACATACAACAATGAAAACAATTACAATTGTTCTTAACCAAGAAAGACGACTATCTTCTAGCAAGATGTTCAAGAGAACATTGCAAACGAACACTCGCATTCAGTTGCAAATAGTAATTGCAGGGTTTGTATTTAAATTGCGTAGTTCTGTCCGTTTTATGAACATTCGAACTGCCAAAAAACACAGCGGGAAGGTAAATAAGTTCTGATAATGAACCATTTTTCCAACCAGCATGTACAGACATCTCAGTATTTTTAAGCTTTTTAAACACACCATGGTATCAAAATTGCGGTTTTAATGTTTTTAGTACATCTCTGTCAGCTTTGAAGCAAACATCTACACATCTATTTACTCATCAGTGATCCTAAATTATCTTGTAGCATTTTAAAGCAGATAAACGCATTTAAAATCAGTTTTGTTATTGTTAACTAAAACTTTTAGAAATCATTTTCAGTAACTGAAATAAAGCTGAATTAAAATATTAGATGAAAAACCACATAAATAAAAAAAAACATTGACAACTAACTGAAATAAACGTGATTATGTTTAAGTACTAAAAAAATATTTAAACTGATAAAAATAAATTTAAACTAGACAGAAATATACAAAAATTAAATGACATAAGCAAATAACAAAATTACTTTTCTTGTCAATTATGTTGGCATTACCTTTATTATTATAATTATTATTATTATTTTATATTAATGATAATGTTTGGTAATTGCTGTTGCTTAAAGAACTATGTTGGCCTGTAACTAATGTGAGAACAAATACATGTGATGTATGTTTTGCACAACATAACAAAACAACTAAAACTTAAACCAGAATATAAATGAAAAACAAACAAAAAATCTCATTTATTCATTCATGTGCAGATTTAGCATGACACTGTAGTAACTGAACAGTCAAATTGAATTTAAATTAAACATATTGTGAATATTTAATATATTGCCCAGACTTTGTGTAGTACAAAGCCCATAAGGAAACATGATTGGAAAAAAAAAAAAAAATTGAGATGGGAGGAAAAATTAAATATCAGTGCCTTTGTGTTGGCACACAAACTTTTATGTTCCACTCAAGAAATCTCTCAAAAGTATTGCAATCTCCATGAGAAACTGTTTTGCATTTGTTCGTAAAGTCATTGAAATAGTTTTTAATTTATATGAATATATTTTTTCCTCCTAACCCATACTATTTTAATCACAAAAGTTTCTCAGAGGAACATAAAGTTTTGCAAGCAAATCTGAAGGTTTTTTGTTTGTTTGTTTTTTTGGTGGAACACAAAAGTTTTGTGAGCAAAACACAAAAACATTGATTTCATCTCAATTTTTCCCCCATACGTCCCCTTAGAGACTTTGTACTGTAGACTTCATGATTTCTTCTAAATTCACACTGTAGCAAATGTTTTGAAGTTCATCTCCTGCCACAATAAGTTTAAAATGATGACTAAACAAACATACACTTTAATCCAAATGCGGATTGCAATATACCGCAACACCTGGCTAATGCATTTCCAATCAGAGCCCACACATCAACTCCTCCTCCGTTCATATCGAGTTAATTTTACTAGCCATTCATCAACCAAAGTTCTATTCTCATTCCAGTTACCAGCATTCAGCCTAAGCAGAACTTTATGCAACGTTTAATCAGCAATGCAGTTCAATGAGCGCAAAGTAGTTCGAGTTCTTTGGCAGGCGCATTAGTATGAAACAGTTGAGGTTATCCAAGTTTGGAGTGGCTCCCAGAATGAAGTGTAATGACAGAGAATTCTTCATTTCAGCCACCAGTTTAACTTTGCTTTAGCGTTAGCATGCTAATTTGTGAAGAAATTGCTGGTATGTCCTTGAATTTAAGTTTGGTAGAATTCATTAAACAGTGAAGACACTTTTACATGTGGCATTTCAATACAAACACTGGACTTCTTTTAAAGTATGTAAAATAGACTTCGCAAAACAATATTAGTGCTTACGGAAAGTGCTTATGAAAAATTACAGGCATTACTAGGCATAAGTGTATAGATGCCAGTTTCCACCACTGAATAAAACATAAATAAAGCTAATTTCGGATTTTTATCTCACAATTCTGATTTTTCTCAGAACTGCGTAATATAAACTCACAATTCTGTCTTTTTTTCAGAATTGTGTGACAAACTCAAAATTGTGAGATAAAAACTCACAATTCTGACATTTTTCTCACAAATGCGAGTTTATATCTCGCAATTCAGGCTTTTTTCTTGCAACTCATTTTTTTTTCAGAATTGTGAAACATAAGCTTGCATTTGCAAGTTATAAAGTCCAGTTCTGAGGAGGGAAAAAGACTGATATGTTCTCAGAATTGTGAGTTTATACCTCACAATTCTGAAAAAAAAGTCAGTATTGCAAGATGTAAACTCGCAAGACGCAATTTTTGACATTTTTATTATTCAGTGGTGGAAACAGGTGTCCATTCAATTGAGAGAAGAAAAAACTAAACGTCCAAGATTTTAAGTTACAACAAACGTTTACAACAATCTAAGAGAAACAGTAGCTATTAGCGGTTTTCTGAGGTGTTTCCACACAGCTGTGTGGCAGTGCCGAACAGGTGGTGTTTTGTCTACTGTGAACCATTCATCACAAGTGACCAATGACTCGCACACTCTGACCAGACATACCACTGCAGAACATCAACCGCACCAGATGAGGAAGTTGGAAATGGGCATAGGATTACATAGTTAACAGTGTTTGCCAGCTACTTTCTGAAACAAACAATTATTTCTGACTTTTCTTACAATAAAGTACTGCGGCAGTATTACAGTAGTATTTTGATATACACCATTTCAATAAACAGCTTTTTTTAAAATTCAGAACACATTAGCATATTTATCAGAATTAGCATTCTAGCTTGCCTACAAATCTATACTTTGGTATATAGTTTACCAAGTTTTATTCACAATGATACAGCAAGATACCAAAGAATACCATAATTTTCAAGTATACAGTTTTGTGTGAGCAGTAATAAAATGGATATTCTAACAAACATGCTAATGCATTCTGAGCTAAACGTCATTAAAGTGGAACCAGAATGCAAAATCACCTAAAAATAGCTGATCTGTACAAACGGTTAACCGCAGTCATGTCTTGTTGGAATTTTCATAATTATGAGATAACTTCGAGATCCTAAACAGTTCATGTTCTCTGACTAAATTATTCATATCTATGGCAATGCTCAAAGGAAACTACTTAATTACTACATTAATCAAGAGCTATATTCTTTTGCAAAATATTGAGGGCCCACCATGTAAGATCAGCTATAATAAAATGACACATAAAATTCTAATAGATGTAAAGATAGCTCCCTAGCTACCGTTAACTACTAGAACCCCTGCCATTCGGGTTGTTTTTATTTCACGTCACAATGTTAGTCAGAGCTTCCATAAACTTCAGTTTCCAACAAGCAATTACAACTTTAACAAAAAAAAACGGTTTTTATTAATCCCAAACTTGTTTGGTGAAGGAATTGTTCAGCCGTGAATGAAATTGGTAATTTTTTACTCACTAATCAATATGCGCAAACGCAAATAACATTCGAAAGCTACTGTATGACTTGGAAAACATAAAGGTTCCAAAAAGGAGTTTTCACAGTGATGGTTTATAAGAAACTTTTGGGTTCCTCAAAGAAACTTTCAGTGAACAGAAGAAAGGTTTTGTTGTATGGAAAAGAGCAGCTTGAACGTTCTACAAAACATCACTTTTTTTTGTTCTACGGAATAAAAGTCATCCAGGTTTGGAACGACATGAGGGTGAGTAAATGATGACAGCATTTTCATTTTAGGGTGAACTAAGCCTTTAATTTTATGTTTTACAGATCAAGAGTGGTAGTATTTGTATTCTCCCCACTGAACTGCTGTGATTTTTCAGTAAACAACATTGTTTCTGCATAATGAATGGTTTAATAAAGCTACGATTAGAAACTCACTTATCACTTATTTTCTGTTCACCCACAGGATATGAATACACCTGTTGATATTACCCACCGTATCATCCTGGGGTCTAATAACAGGCTCTCCGGCAGAATTTTCTTTTTTTAATGAAATCCGGATCTCGGGGGAATTTATGTCCTGCCGTGGGCGGCTATGTCCTCTGCACATGAGTGAAAACACCGGCCCTGCCGCAGGCTAAGCTCTGAGCGTCTCTTGAAATTGCAGCTTGTATTTACAGTGCCCAACAGATCAAGCCCTGGAACATGAAGCAAATGTCCGATCCTTGTTCTGTGCTCTCTAACTGCTGCTGGCAGGTGAGGCATTAGATCAAGCATTCTTCATTCAGCCCCTGTTCATGAATTTGAGTTTGATGCGAGGTGACTTTCCCACAAGTCTATGGTCTGATTCCTCTTTTTAGTGAACTGAAGAAACAGAAAGTAATATTTAATAAAGGGTTTCTCATATCAATAATTACTGTAGTCCAATTACAAAGACAATCACAAATTATATCTCTTTAATATCTCAATTGTCTCTGGGCAGCAGCACTAAGATTTAAGGAAGACCACAGCTTACTGCTATATATATAGTTTGGTCTGGCTTTGGTTACCCAGTAAACATGTTATATTAACATTTTGAAGCCACTTTTCATGGCATTTCCAAGATAAATAAAATGAAGAAACATTTCTCAAATAGTAGTTTGGTATTATTAATTTTTGGTTTCTAAAATGTTTTCCAAATGCAAATAACCTAAAACGCAATGCCGTAAAATTTTGTGTTTCACAGTATTTTCTTAAATGTAGTTGCAGTTTGGCATGGATGATTTGTGGTCTTCCAAAAATTTTATAAAATGAAAATTTCTCAAACTTCTTCTTTTTTTTTTTTTTTTTGTAATTTTTGTAAAATCGTATTGTCACACATACAAGACCAAATAATTTGAGCTAAACTCATTTGTGGAAAGAGTATTAACACAAATAGTTCACCCAAAAATGATAACCTGTCATCATGCTCTCACCTCATGTCATTCCATGTTTTCACTCCTTTGTGGAACCAAAAAGAAGTTTAGCAAAATATTCAGGCTTTTGTCCCCACACAACATAAGTAGACAGTGACCAGGAGCTGTGAAGGGTCCTAAAGGATTAAAAATAGTCATAAAAGTAGACCATTAATACACACTTTAACTGTGGTTATTTGCATATATTTTATTTTCCCTTAAGAACTTTAGTAGAAATACTGGGACAGTCTAGCCATATGAAGAACACTTATTCTTCTTTTTTGGCACAATATTGTTTTGTTGTGTGGAAAAGAGCAGTTTGAACTTTCTGCAAAGCATCTCCTTTTGTGTTCCTCTGAATATAAGCAAGCCATATGGGTTTGAACTGAGACAGTTTTATAAATGAAAAATAACTGATTAAGGCTCCATTAAGAGCTGTGAAAAAGCACTACAATTTTCCTCTGGGTTTAGATGGTCCCCTGAGAACTATTTTCCACTACTAAAAGCTTTAATGACTTTTTAAAAGCCACGAAACACAATACTCCCTGCATGCCAAATAAATATTGCTTAATCTTGAGCTGACATTTCACCCTTGTTGGTCAGGCAGGATATTTTTCTTTATAGTCATAAACATGCGGTCTGCAGGCCTGGCGAGACAGATTGATTGATCAATGGTCATAATGAGATGTTGGTGTGATTAGTGACCGGATGGGCATCTGGCCGCTCCAGATGTCTCACACCCAGCAGCAGCTGATAGATTCTGGCCAGCTCATCGCTCTGTCTCTCTCTCTCCAGGAACACACCATTTCTGTCAGCATCTCACGTACACCCAGGGTTCTCCACCGATCATGCTCTCACAGAGTCACAGATTCTCACTCAGGCTTGCTTTCTCTTTTCTCAGTACACATACATTTTTAGGACAAACTGCAAGATGATCTGTGAGATGAAAAAAGATGGTTTCATATTCCACCACAATTTTGCCTAGCTGATGTGAGAAACTGGAGCTATGGGGAGTAAAGTGTGTGTGTGAGAATCAAGGACAGGTCTATCATTATCTTCACTGTAACAAGACCATCATTCATTTGGGAACGTCACGTACTGAGCCAATCAAGTTGCATCTGGTTTAAAATCGAAATAAGTCAAATTGTAGAATGGACCAAAATGTATGTGCTGCTATAGTGTATGCTAAAACACTATATAGATATGGGTATCATACATTCATTATGCCAATGGTACAATGTTTTTGCACCAATATCACACTTTTATATCAACAAACAGTGGCAATACAGTATTGACATATACTATTTTGTTTATTTTTTAAAAAGTACAATTTTTTTTAATTTACTATGGTAATACAAGGTTTTTTAGACATGGTTTCTTGACAATACTGCCCTTTCAAAAAGTACTGTTCAAGTAACGTGGTAAATAGATTGTAATACTAAGGTACATTTTACGACTATGGTACCGATTTCTATACAGCATGATATGATTCCTCCAATGATACCATGGTATTACTATGGTGAATGTCCAAAAGCATAGTAGAACCAAGATGCAATGTCAAATAAAATAAAATAAAAATAAACTTGTACATGTTTATCTTTGAACAAATTAGCACAATACCCTGTTTTCATATATGAAAAAAACCCCCAATTATTTATGTATCTTTAAGGGAAAGGGAAGTGGTGTGTGGCCAAGTATGGTGACCCATACTCGGAATTTGTGCTCTGCATTTAAGCCATCCAAGTGCATGCACACAGTAGTGAACATACACCCGGAGCAGTGGGCAGCCAATGCTGTGGCGCCCGGGGAGCAGTTGGGGGTTCGGTGCCTTGCTCAAGGGTCTCACCTCAGTTGTGGTATTGAGGGTGCTGGTTATTCACTCCCCCCACCTACAATCCCTGCCGGACCTGAGACTCGAACCCACGACCTTCGGATTACAAGTCCAACTCTCTATCCATTAGGCCACGACTGCCCCAAATACATGGGTGTTGTCAATATACAGGGTGTTGTCAATAAAGTTCTGTTAAAAGCATATAGTTAATAATAATAATAATAATTCTAAATTAAATTTAGATACTATCATTTGCATATTATTTATAATGATCTATAAACATTTAAGCATTTAAATTTTACTGGTTTTTAATCAAGAAATCTAAATTCAGTCCAGTTTTATTTTAGTATCACTGAGATTATATTAGTTTTGATGATTATTTTAAATCGATTTTTATTTTTATATTTTCAGTTTCATTTTTTTTTTTAATTTCAGTTAACATTTATTTCAATTATCAAACATGCTCTTTTTTAAAAAGTGGTTTTAGTTTTTTTAATATACTTTTTTATGATTTAGTCAACTGTATTTTGACTGATACAATCTGTTGCATAAATTATTCCCCATCCATTATTTATTTGGTGAGACAAAGATTACTTGTGACTTTGAATTGAATTGACAGACTTGCGTCTTTGAATTGTACTTCTCTTATCTGTTCTTCAAACCCTGTACATAACACCAACATTTATGAGACACATGGTGCAATGTCTTACTGTTATTTATCATATCAAACTACCCCAAACTACTAGGCCTCAGTACTCTGTAACCTTCACATCCCCTTCTGGGAGAGAGATTCTTAAACAGGATGAAAAATGTTTGAAGACGCACACGTACACACACTTCAACCCTACCTGTTTGAAGGCATCTAAATATGGTCATTTGTGTTATCAACGCTATTCAGCAGTCCCCGGGGAACCTCCTCCATCACGGGCAGCGAATGACAAGATAAACAGTCGGCGCGGCAGGACAGGCGGGGATTGATTGCGCGTTTGTGCGATTAAAGCGAGACAGAGGTAACATGCAGTCGGGAGGCAATTCGAAAATGGTAATGAAATTTAATGATGCGTGAAGATGGGTTTGGCTTTTTTGTCAACGGAGAACACAAGAAATAAATGCTTTGCACTAAAGCGATTCGTAGCTGTGGGAAACGGTCGAGCAGGGCCGTCGTCAGGGGGAAGGACAACTGGGAACGTTGTTCTGGGTCTTGTGACCCAGGGGCCCATCAATATAAATGTCGCATGCATGTGGCCACACACATAGGCTATAGATACAGTCATGCCCTGGCTCTCCGGAGATTTTTTTTTTTTTTTTTTTAATGCATTGGCAGAGTTGAATTCATTTACAGGATATCTCTGGGACAAAGTAGCGCCTCTTAAGTGAATGAAAGTCATTGATTTTAATGAAAGTGTGGACCTGCACTGGCAATACCAGATTATTCTTTGATAGAACTTCTTAATACCCCTTTGGTGAAGGTCAGAAAGCTGCCAGAGGGTTTATCATTAAACTGATAAAATTACAGGTTTGGAATCAATATAATAAAACATAAAAATCCAGGTCAAAAAAGAAGAAATATTTTCCTTTGAAGGAAAAACCTGGAAATCTGTAATCATTAACTCACCCTTATGTTGCCCAATGTTTTCTGTCTTTGGTGGAACGCAAAAGACGACATTTATCAAAATGTTCAATCTCCTCTTTTCCATACGCAGATGGTGAACAGGATCTGTGAAAATGCTAAAAAAAAAAAGAGTCATAAAAATACAGAAATTGCAGGTTATATGCAACATATCTTCTATTGTGTTCCACTTAATTTGATTTCTTCAATACTTATATCATTACCTTTTTGTCCTTTAAAGATGTGAACTCTTGAAGGATAAGTTATGTATTCATTTCCATGACTTGTGTATTGAGTATTTTGGGTCATTTTCCAGTTAAACTACGTAAAAATCATCCAGAAGTAATCTAAACAAATCCAGTCCATCAATTAACATTTTGTGAAGTGAAAAGCTGTTTGTGATAAAGCCATTAAGTTTTTTTTTTCTTCTATCCATAATATTGCTTTCTCAAAACGTAGTCTCATCTGAATCAGGAAAGAAAAATATATATATATATATATATATATATATATATATAATATTATATTATATTATATATATACATATATATATACATATACACACACACACACACACACACATACATACATATACATGTATACATACACATACATTCATATACACATGTATTCATACATATATACATACATACATACATACATATATATATATATATATACACACACACACACACACACACACACACACACAGGTGCATCTCAATAAATTAGAATCTCGTGGAAAAGTTCGTTTATTTCAGTAATTCAACTCAAATTGTGAAACTCATGTATTAAATCATGTATTAAATAAATTCAATGCACACAGACTGAAGTAGTTTAAGTCTTTGGATCTGTTAATTGTGATGATTTAGGCTCACATTTAACAAAACCCCACCAATTTATCAATCTCAACAAATTAGAATACTTCATAAGACCAATAAAAAACATTTTTAGTGAATTGCTGGGCTTCTGGAAAGTATGTTCATTTACTGTATATGTACTCAATACTTGGTAGGGGCTCCTTTTGCTTTAATTACTGCCTCAATTCGGCGTGGCAAAACCAAGGCCTTGTTTTTCACCGAGTTGTTTTCCTGGAGATAACTAATTATGAAGACCACAGCTGAAAGGTTGCTTCATTGCCACATAAAGATAAAACAAATGGAAATGCATGAAATGCATGACAATGCATTAATAATGTTGTGGTTCTCCATGGCAGCCCGTCCAAGGAGACGTTTATGTCTCACTGAAACATAAAAATTGCAGACATAATGGGACGAACATAACAAGGCTATGTATTCACAGCAATGCATTGTGGGTAAAGGCGCACCTTGTTCTGCAAATGATCACTGATCACTTACCTACACTTTGGATACTTACCACCTGCTGCATGCATGGTTACATCTTGCAAAATTACACACTCAGCGTGACTAGCCATTGATTTGACGGTCTTGCAAATAATTCTCCGACTGTCGTGTTCAATAGGGATGATATGGTAAAATGTGAGAGATGATGAAGAATTGATTAGTTTTAAATGGTGAGGCTGATATTGTGTTATTGGAACGCTACAATCTCCGATGCTTGTTTTTCGTGATGCCTGCGCCCCCGGGGATCTGATGTTCCCTGTGCTGTAATGGTTTCCAAACAAGGTTCATTTCATCAGGGCAAGGAACATTAAATATATGACAGCCGTAATGTAGCAAATCTGAAAGCTGTGGTGCTTTTATAAAAGGTTTACGTTGCAATTTCCGTTCCGCAAGTGGCTGTAAATTGTAGCTTACTCATTTAAGTCAACATGAAATCGAAATTGATTCTATTTACTTATTAATAGACATTTTTGTTGTTGTTAACAATTTGCACATTATTCAAGAGTAAACAAATGCTTGTTGTTGCAATCTTTCAATAAAATGCTGCACTGCTACACTCTTAACATTTCTTATTTCTATTATTTTTCAGCCGCTACCTGGAAAAAGCGGATTGTTACCACTCCCATTCATCTCAGAAGGTTGTTGAACCACTAGTGGGTGCAAAATTAGCTAAATAAGTGTAGAAAACATGTTAGAGCAAAAAAAGGGTTTAATTTCCTTCGAAGTTCACTGAATTATTGGTACAAGTGCTGACAAGTTTTGTCGAAACTGTCGCATTGGTGCACAGATTCTACATCTTAAGTTGTGTGCTGTATGTTTACACAAACTTCCTTCTCCATCTTCATCCGTCTAAAACATCCGTATCTAACGATGCCCCAGCCGCGATTTCAGCGGCTCTGAGAAAGCTAGTGTCTATGAGCCACTGGCAGGATTAATTTCTCAGGTCATCACTTACAGCGTGAGACGCTCGCAAGAAAGCTCCAGGCAAGGACAGAGTAAACTCTAGGGAGACATGGAGAGAGAGTGTGTGAAAGAGAGATAGAGTGGGTGAGATGTCGAAATGTGTGCGTATGTGTGTGTGTTTGTGCAAAACCATAAGCTGCTCTCCATCATACTAAAGACCAAGGGAAAATTGAAGAGGTCATCGGTCCAGACCCGCAGTCAGCCAAGATTCTTCAACACTGATGCCGTGCTGGAACCATCCAATTCCTCATCTTTCAGCTAAATGCACAGAAATGCTTCCTTATTTACCCAAATAGGACGTGAACCTGAAAAAAGTCACACAATCACAGCTAAAGTTACAAAGTACAGAAAAATTCTATAAGAATTTTTTTTTTTTAAATTGGAGAACAAGTTCTTTCAGATTTAAAACTCACCATCAAAATTCTAACTCATTCTAGCTGGTTGACAAGGTGTTGCTATTTGGTCGCTAGGTTGTTTTGGATGGTTGTTAGGTGGTTACTTTCTGGCCTGAGTCAAAAAGAGCCCACAAAGAGTCCAATCTATGATATTCTCGCCCCAAGATATGGGTCAGGTCCCTCTTTCAATGTAAGTCTAGGGGATTTTTTCTGCCATTCTAGGTCACATAAAAAAGTAAAAGCACATGTCTCCTCATGATGTGTCATTCATTTCTGTATAAAATGGTGTGGAGCGAGATTAGCGTGGAGCGAGATTAGAAAATCTATTTATGTTCGGTACTTCAGGGGCAGTTACCTTCAAATGTTGTCATTAAACCGAGTATTGTATTTAAGTATCTATACATTTTTACAGATAACTAGCTCAGCGTGATTCTCCCAAAACTATTGCTCTGCCAACAGCAGTTGACCTGGAAGAACAAACAAACCATATAAGGAACCCGTTTATGCTCATGCTTTGCGGCAATTTGCAAAGCATACAGAATTGCACACGGCTGCTCTCATTTTGGAATGCAACAATGTGTCAGATTAAATTTTTGTAAATAAAATTGTCAGTATATTTTCACATACTTGTGTAGAGTTTGTTTTGGACCTTTACACACCAACTTTTTAACATTTTAGGTGACCTTTCATTACTTAGCAGATGCTTTTATCCAAAGTAACTTACAAATATGGAATACAACGATTTATGATGAGACAAAACACGAGAAGTGCTAACAGTGTTAAGTTTCAAACACTGTCCAGACTAGAATGAGGAATATAGTCAAAACAAAACAAAAAAAGTGTTTTGCAGGATGCAGTTAAGTGCTCACAAAAGAGATGGGTTTTCAATTGTTTCTTGAATATTATGAGATTCGGCATTCTAGATACGGTTAGGAAGATCACTCCACCAGTAAGGAACGGTGAATGCAAACATCCTGGAAACTGAAGGTTAACAGTTTTTTTTAAAAAACTGGAACTTTTGAGGGATAGTTCACCCAAAAATGAAAATTATATACAAAAGTATTTTTTGTAGCTTCATAAAATTACGGTTGAACCACTGATGTCACATGGACTATTTTAACAATGTCCTTACTACATTTCTGGGCCTTGAATGTGGTAGTTCCATTGCTGTCTATGCAGAAAGCTCCCGCATTTCATCAAAAATATCTTAATTTATGTTCTGAAGATGAACGAAGGTCTTACAGGTTTGGAACGACATGAGGGTGAGTAATTAATGACAGAATTTTTGAAAAATGAACTATTCCTTTTAAGTGCTCATGGAAGAGATTGGTTTTCAGTTGTTTCTTGAATATTGTAAGGGATTCGGCATTCTGGATATGGTTAGGAAGATCATTCCACTGGCAAGGAACAGTGAATGAAAACATCCTGGAACTGGAGCAATAGTAATAGTACTTGTCTTTGCAAGCACAGGTTGATAGAATTAGTTCAGGCCCTTAACTCAACCCAGTGTCATTTCAGGAACAACAAGGATGTCGAATATGTTGGGTAAATGTTAATCACACATTCACATGTCTAGGCTAGCTCACAGATTAGTACTGTGACATGCGAATATATGCTGTTTTTGACCTTAAAACCTGGAACGGACAAGAGTCATCTGTGGGGATCTCTGGGGCATCAACGGTCTCCTCTGTGCTGTCAATCTCTGATCGCACCGGCTGCCCTTTTCGCCCGTTATGTATTCATTCCTCTCGTCCCCGAAGGCATAAATACGAAAAAGAGAAATGAGGAGAATAAAGTGACAGATTAATTTATTGACCAAGCATCCTCCTCTCGGCTCACACCTCTCCGTCTATCGCCACCCCAGGTGTCTCCGTTGCCAGCCTTGTGATGGTCTGACGCCAAGTGACTGAGAGGTGATACGCGGGCAGAAATTGAGAGCGATGGTCATTCATCACGCGGGGGTAAAAACCAGCACCTCTTTCCTCCTGAGACAGCAGCAGGTGATGGGAAAGAGAAAACCAGGCTGAGGTTTTTTACGTTGTCTGGCCCATATATCCCATAATGCCGTTAGCTTTGTTAACGTCAGGCGTGGAGGGGGAGCTGGGTCATCTTTTTCTAGGAGTGTTCCTGTATCCTGTTTTCGTGCGCCTTTATTATGGTGGTGTTCTCCATCTCGACCTCTTGTATGTATCACGCCCTTGTCTTCCTGCTGCTTTAGGTTGATGTAGAGGGTCATGTGGTTACCACATGGACCATGGTTTGATGGACTGTATCTGTTTAATGCAGGAAAAGAATGATATATCATACTGCTAAGCTTTTAAATAATGTTTACACATTTGACAGGTACTGCACACTGGGATAGACTTGTCTTTACGAATTCTGTTGTCAATATTCTATTACTGCCTGATGGGAAATAAATTATGGTCACATTAAAGAAATAGTTCACAAAAAAAAAAAAAAAGTCATAATTTACTTACCTTCGTATGCAAAGCTCCAAAAAAGACTGTATCACAAAAGTGGTCCATACACTTGCAATGCATTCCAAGTCTTCAGAAACCATACAATAGTTTTGTTGTTGAGGAACAAAAACGCAACAGAAATAGCGCCAGATAATTTATTTGGTATTGTATGTACTATTGTATTGAGCATACTTGTACGACTTGGTTCTGTCCATTGGTTGACTGGAAGGAGGCAGTTCTGAATGGGAGCCTGGGATAAATAGTAAAAAGGGAAGGGGTTTATGAGGAAAAGGTGACTTGAGAAGTCGAGAGAGAGGTCAAGTTATGACATTTTGATTAAACATTACAAGCAACAAATTTACAATAAGATCAATAACATAAATGTAGAAAACAGATTTGATGGTGACTTGCAGTTAATTTCTGCAAACTAACTCTCAAATCTTATCTGACTTTGGCATTTTCAAACTTGGCATGTTGCAATTGTTTACAACATGTGAGAGCCAATATAGTTTGGCATAGTTTGCGGGATTTTATCCATCAGGAATTATTCAAAGCCAAAGGGAGGTTTTCTAACCTTGGACAAAGAGGTTTAGGTCAAATTCATGCTCAATTCATCTCAGTGAGACATATCCCTTTTTATAAATTTAAAAAAATAAACAAATAAACAAACAAACAAATAAATAAATAAAAATAATAATTTATATATGTATGTATAATATGTATACATTGTTTGTTGATATCGAAATAAAACTAACGTATTTAAATATTTAACCAACAATAAATTAAACATTACACTGCATTAATAATTAAAAGATTTAATTGTAGTCTAAAACAATTTTATATTTCATATACAATTGAACATTAATTCTAATCCTCTGCAGCCTTGGTTATACAAGCTGAAATGGAAAAGCATTTCAAAATTTGATGCATGACTACAAAGACAAACATTTTTTAGAATATGCGCTTAAGAATCATGCACAATAAGACCAGGAATAAATGTTAAAATTATTTGCATCTCTGCAGGAGTGCTGCAGTCACGAACATAGCTTCACTAAATCTCTGTATTATAGAATTTTAAAAAAATAGTTCATAGTTTTGAAGTATTTTTATCCCACAGTGCATCTAAACATCTGCTTTGTCTTTGAATAATGTGAATGATTAAAAGTCACATTAATAAGTCAAAGCAGAGTAAGACAGCAACCTTCATATCTCCCTTTGGGCCTCATTCATGAAACAAGAGAAGAACGAATTTCTCCACGAATCATTCGCAAAAACCATTATTATGTAATTTAACGATTAATGTGTGAATGGTTTTACAGAGGATTTATGGATGAATTCATTCTGCTTGTGTTTTATTAATGAAAATGCCTTGCTCTAGGTTCAGCAATTTCATTTTTGAGCTATTGGTCTTGCGATAGATGCCGAGAAGCAGCAGGCAAACAGACAAGAGGCGAAAAGTTTGACATCCGCTTCTTCCGAGGTTCAATCAAGACGTGTGGCTGTAAGCAGGAGAGAGAATGAAAGAGGGTGAATGAGAGAAAGATACCTAACCTGGCCAAGTCATGATGGATGAGTCCAATTGCACCCCCTCATCAATCAGCAAATGCTGCAGCACTGTAAAAAAAAAAAAAAAAAAAAAAAAAAAAAAAATAAATGGAAGGGACGGCGGGGAGCCCATGCAGGGTTTCAACTGAGAACAGGGAGGACGTGGTGAATGGGGAATTTTATGGGTTCCATCTATTTGAATCTTCACACCCTGATTGCTTCCTTTCTCTCGCAAACACACACATTTCATTTCCATGGATATATTCGGAATATGGTTTTAGCATACTACTCTTACTATTCCCACAGTATATACTATGTAAACTCTGCAGAGTATGCAAATTCTGCAAAATGTATGGTATACGACAGAACACACAGCATGGAGTATTGTCTATCACAATGCAATGTGCTTGACTTGATTTTGACCAAATGCTAGGACATTTTGTTTCACAAATTTTGATTAAAAATCCAAAACCTGGAATAAAAATGTCAAAATAACCATATAATTGGACGAAATTGACCATTTTTGTGCATTTTGGGGGATTTTTCCCAATCTTGTTACACTTGTGGTGTTCCTGGTCAAATGACCAGTCTACAAAAAATTGCTTAGAAATTTCTCAATATGCTATATTATTACCAAATATTGGATTCAATCTTTTTATCAACTTGTTTTCTTTCAATTAGCACAGGTTTATACTTTTTGGAACTGATTGATTGTATGCCTCATTGATCTGAGCTAATGCATCTCAGCTTTAGTGTCAATATCGCAAAATTATTCAAAGGTAACACCTTTTCACTCAAAAACTGAGGGGCATAGGCTCAGATCAATGAGGCCTATCAGTTCCAAAATGAACAAACCCTCTGCTAATAACAAATTGACAAAAAGACTGAATCCAAAATTTGGTGATAATATAGCATAATGAGAGAGCAATTTTTTTTACCAGGAATACCAAATTTTCAGCACAGCACAAGGGTTAAATGGTACAGTACATAGTATACACAGCATGATATTCCATTCCAAACATAGCGGCACACAAACATTTTTCCATGGCCATATTCTAAATAGCATATTATTACCATAGTACTTGTAATATTTCTCTGGGATGCAAATTTTCTGTATGCATAAAATATCCTGTTTGACAAAACGTGTAGTATACAACAGTGGGATACTGTATCCCACAATGCAATGCTCACAACCTTCCTTTTCCAGTGTGACGAATGAAGTAACAGCAACCACATTTTTCCCTTCTTGACACATTATAAACAAAACGAAAAAAAAAAAGATTAAAGATATGAAACATCAAATAATAAAATTCATTTTATAAATTACATTTCTGACATAATTAAACCTGCAGCATGGCAAACGTAGCATGTCAACTACATTCTATCATTTCAAAACATTTCTGTTGCATAATGTGCGCTGTTTCACTTAATATTTCTACAAAACTAGGCAGTACACTGTATATACTGCACAGAATTCAGTAAGCAGCAATCTAGTATTCATTCTGAACACAGATGGTGTGTACAGCTTGTAAACCTAAACAATTTCTTACATTCAGATCATTTGTAGTTTACAAGGCTGTGAAATATTATAAATCATTTAGCTAGAGGGCTATATCACTAAATTTATTAGATCTTTTATGTATCACCATCATTAAAATGAATAAATAAATACATACAGTGAATTGCAGAACTGTTTTAAAAGCACTGAATGTAAATTGTACTACCATGGCCTATCGCAAGACGATCCCTTTTCAAGCCATTTCGCGGGAAGGTCACTTTGCACGGTGCATCCGCTCAATATCAATAAAAAGAGGCTCGATATATTTTCTACATGTGAAACCGTCATCCAGTAAATGGTAAAAGAGAAAATGGACCTTGTCACAAAATGGTAGCCCTTAAAGGTGAAGTTCATATGAAATCAATGCGGGTCGCAGACATGAACAGATAGGAACACACAAATCAACGTGTTTATACCGGCCCTGGATGCCTAAATCCAGCTCAGCAGCCAAAGAGGACATGGCGACTGGCTGTAGATCCTGCACTGAATCACACTATAAATAAGACTGATGTAAAATTAGACGATGTGCTGTATATATTTTAATACTCCGTTCTTCACACCCCAAAACTGTTGTTGTTTGGTTGACCTATTACTGACCTATTCTGAGCTAAATTTAGCTATATTCATCTACTCACACCAATGTCAATCCAAGCCCATGCTGCCCCATTTGGCACCCTAGGTATGGCATCCAAGGGAAAATATTTGACCAAAACAGCACAAAGCATCATGCCTGGAGCATTTTTACATTTGCTTTTCACTGTGACGTTATTTTAAGTATGATTAAAAACCATGTTCAGAAGAGTTATTCATAGTTATTCAAGAGTTATTCAAGTTTCTCAAAATTGCCTGACTAAAAAATAGCCTCCTGTGGAAGTATAATGTACAATGATATTAATACAAGATACCATGGTAATGAAAGATAAATTCATGTAAATGACACAATTTTTTATGTTAAGTTCCTGTGTTTTATTTACCTGCAGTGTAGTCGTGTGGTTGAATAAAACTCCACTTTATCGACGATATGCATTTTTAAGTTTGTTTTCAGTGACTTTTAGTCAAATATCCACTTCATCGAGGCCTCTTTTCGCTTTCTGAGTTGTGAAGTACCTCAGTTTTACTGAGGGAAAAACCGCACCAAAAGATTCAATAAGTGTCAAGTGTCTACTCCAAACGATTGAGTGAGCTGTCCGATTCATTCAGACTGAATCGGAAAAATGATTCAGACATGTTCCAAACGAGTGAGAACGATTCATTGCAAGAACCCGACCCCAAAAAAGTGATTAATTGGCAGACTAGAAAAAAAAAACAACCACTCCAAACGATTCAATCTGTGTTCGAATCATCCAAACTTATTCGCGAAACGATTCAGACCATTTTTGCAAACCGACCGCTCCAAATGATCAGTGCGGGACTGAGCTGTCCGAATCATTCAGACTAACTCTCAACCCGATTCAGACCGTTTTGTTAACCCGTTCCACAGCTCCAAATGATTCAGTGTGTTAGTTGAGTTAGCTTTCAGAGTCTTAAGTGAATCACAAACCTATTCAGACCGCTTGTGAAAGAGTAGAAAAGAACCCAGTAGAGTAATTTATTCGCGAATGGGTATCCGTAGTTCGGGTTCTGAACATCTGACAGCATGTGAGACGTGACTGACGAAAATTTGCGCGGGAAAAATTGTTTCTCATGTTGCTAGCCTACAGTCTCCGGTAATCAGTTGCTCATTTGGGAATACATCGATACATCTTTTCAAGATTTTGAACGATATGAAGGTAAGTAGGCTAAATGATGAGATTTTTATGAACTAACGCAATTAAATATTTTGTGAATTTGAAAGCCTCAGAAGGCCTTTTGACCACTTCTTGGTGGTGTAGACTGTACGTGTAACTTCCAGACGGGCTCTGTTGTGAAATAGGCCCACAGCCCTGAGCTCTGTCCCAAAGCTTGTTGCGGCAGGTGTCTGTGTGATTGATTGCATTGTTCTGTCCACATTTGTCCGGTAATAGCAGTGTACTTGCTTGGGGGAAAAGTTAAAAATAAAAAGTTTGATTCCAGACTAGGATATTGAAGCCGTCACCTTGAGGTTTTAATAAGTTTTTTTCTCATGCATTGGGTAAACAAAGGAATGTCATGTTGGTCAAATTCACCTTGTCAGTAGAACCTTGTTGATGGTCATTGATGTGAGGACCAAAATATTACATATTTTTAGTACAAGACAATGTTGTGGGCAGGTCTCTTGTGATGTTGTGCAGTTTGACAACCTCTAGCAACTTGGTGTGTGTTGTTTTATTTTTTAATAATTTGCTAAGGCCAGACTTGGCTTTTTGTAAACTAATGGTTATTTTTCTTAATATGACATTAACTTTTATTGATTCAATAAGCAGCCTTGAGAGGCAAAATGTTTAGCTGTAGTTTTAACTTTTGGTTGATTTTAGAAACTTTAATTTTACACTTCTTTTTTTTTTTCTTTTTTTCTTTTTTTTCTTTTATAGATATTTTCTTATTTATCAGGTAATTTATTTCTGTATATTTCCGCCAACTGCTATTCTGATTGTAGATGGTGGTCTTGGATCTTCCACAGTTGTATACAGCGGTACTTATATTAGCAACCAATATCCCTGAGACACAAGAAGATCTCCAGCGATTCAGCCGCTGTCAGTGTTCGTGTCCTGGAAGTTGCCAGCTTATGCAACACTTAAGCTAAGCTGTAACTTACGCATGGCTGATGCAACCAAGGTCATAAAGGTAGAAAAAGGAATAACTCATCTTCAAAAACGCTTGCTTAACTTTGACTGTGGCCTAGCATTATAACTCTTCAAAACATAAAGTGATTCAACCGATGGGAAAACGATCAACACAAGAAGTTCATCAAGTGTTTTGGAAAGGCAGTGAGTTTGTCTGTCAGCACTTAAACTTAATAGATAGCTGAATGAGGGATCAGTCTCGGTGCTCCAGGGCTAGATGAGCTTTATACGGCCCAGACCTTCATATTCCACTCACTTTCACTGCCCGCTCACCTTTGAATGTCAGCGATCACTTACAGTTATTTATGACTGTCCCTCTATTCAACCGCTTACGAAATGACACAAGCCATAAATTGCTACTGTATTTGTAGCGACGGAAAAAGGTTTGTGGAGGCCTGTCATGGAGATTAATTTATTTTATTGGAACGTGGAATGTCAGTGTATTTTGGTTTTGTATGACTAGTTTTTCATGCAAACGAAGTACACATGCACGCTGACATGTTAAAATTAATAATATCTATATATATATTTTTTAAATTATATGCATTATTTTTATTTTATTATTTATTAAATAAATTACATTGTTAATATTATTTCTTTACATACACTACCGGTTATTTCATAAGTTTGTAATAATACCTTTTTTTTTTTAAAGAAGTCTTTAATGCTCACCAAATCTGTTTCATCAAAATACAGTAATATTGTGAAATATCATAATTTAAAAATATTTAAATATATAGGCTACATAATTTAATCCTATGATGCAAAGGTGAATTTTCAGCATCGTAATGCAGTCTTCTGTGTCACATAATCATTCAGATGTGTATATATATATATATAATATAAATTTTGATGTCAATCTGCATGTGTACTGTACATACATGCAAACAAGTTCCTGCTTCAAATACATTTAAATTCTGGAATTTAGGTTATTTTGAGATCCTATTGGGATTAGGCAAAAATATAGCCTACAAGTCAGTAAACTGCGTCACTCGGTCACTCCCAAATGTCAATTGTTGGATTTCAACTTTGCTACAGTTGACTGCTCAGATACCCGTTTTATCAAAAGAAAAAAGTGAACTGACACTGAAGTTTGGGGACAGTGACAGCAAGGAAAAGAGGGAAAGTGAGGGGTTAAAAAAAAAAAGTTGAAAACCAACAGGGATGCAAGGAGGCAGAAGACGAAAGTGAGAATAAAGAGATGTAATATGATAAACTCTAAAAAAAAAAGTTACGAATGAAAAGCTGTTTCATGTGTCTTATCGGAAACACACCTGCGTCGGTGACAACTGTGTGACAGTAGCGGCGTGATAAATGATTCTATTTAAATAGCAAATGAGGGATGAGACGAACACATGAAGGTCACTGCCGTACGTCTAAAGCTGAACCCTGTTACCCCAGTTATAATTGCTTCTCTCAGACAACGTTCCTCATGAATATTAAGTGAGATTTAATGTAGACACACCCCCTCCCCTCCCAAAAATTTGGCATCAAAATTCTGCAGCAATCTTATCTCGACATCCTTTTACATCTAAATGCTTTTCTATTTGCATAAAGCAACAAGAGGGTAAAGTACCTTCTTCTTGCTGAAGATAAATTACACTTTGGTTGTTGCTGAACACTTATCAGTCCCTCCAGGATTTTGTGATTCTGCGATCGCTGAATTTATCGCAAAATCAAGCAAACTCCGCAATTTTCGCAAGAGCTCGCAAATTTTCGTAATTGCCGCAGATTTTGGGCTTAGACGCGTCCCGTGACGTCATCGCAACGCGCATTCAGTCAAAGAAAGGTTGTTTCTCAGTTTGAAAAATGGAATGAACAGCCTTGTGTTCTCATCATGCCGATTTACAACAGCTACATTGAACAAACGAACTGAAAGCAGAACGAATCCGCGCTACTCGTTTGGGCTACGCAGCGCAGACCGTTTATCTGCTCGGGCCTGAGCCACGCGCTGATCTCGATCACGCGACACTGACTACGTTTACATGGACATCAATAATCCGATTTTAATACGATTAAGACAATACTCTGATTAAGAGTCTACCATGTAAACAGAGATTTTTGATTACCTTAATCCGGCTAAAGTCATAATCGAAGTAAACACAAATCGAATTAAGACGTGGAGTATTCCTATTTTAGTCGCATTATTGAAGTGCAGTACAGACATGTAAACACCTTAATCAAACTATTACCGTCGTGTAGGACTTTTCGCTGCATTTTGCGACAGGATACACACACGGCAGTGTACAACTGTTTGACGGCAAATAAAAGAGCTTCAACACCGCCATCGTCTGTATGCACTTACAAATAATTAATTGCACTTGAAGCTTTCATAAAATTAAAAATGAAACACCCAAAACTGTATATGGCATCATCACGAAGACGAACTATATGTTTATGCGTGAAATTCTGGAGGCACGTCGGATGGTGTCGCGTAGTGACGTAATGACGCATGCCATTAATCAGTCTATGTACTATAACATGTAAAACGGGAACATGAAAGGATTATTCTAAAAGCAACTCATGTAAACATCTTAATCATAATATTGTCTTATTCAGAATAAGGTAAATAATTAGATTACTGATGTCCATGTAAACGTAGTCACTGAGTGCGTTTACATGGACCCTCTTAATGTGATTATAATGAGATTTTGACAATATTGCGATTAATCTTTACCTCATGTAAACGCAATACTTCGATTTAAATAATGCGAATAAGCTCATAATCGCAGCAAGCATAATCGTATTAACATAGGTGGCGTACGCCGATTTTAATCGAAATATACAGGCATGTAAACACCTTAATCGCAGTATTGCCGCTCTGACCAAAGTGCGCATGCGCTTGTGACATACATGAATAACGTGACACGCACCTGTAATAATACGGAGATTATGCTGCATTCACGTGCTATCGGAATTATCGTAAATACGAGTCGGAAATTGGCCATATAAGGCCTGTCTAAAGCCGTTCATGTCCAATTTTCGACTAGGAAGCTCATATTTACTATAATTCTGATAGCACGTGAATGCAGCATAAGAAACGATGGTGGGGAAGAAAGCATAGCATTCTGGGGAAAACACAACTAGCTGCCAGCAGTCTCTGTTCCTTACCCTCATCCAGAAACGGCGAGAAGAACGCAAATAAATTCCATCACATTTCTATGGCGCCGAAAAAAGCGTGGAATACAGCCATACATCCATCATTATGCATTAGACGTAAATAAATTAAAACAGCGGCCAGTAACACACCTGCTCTTTCTGAGTCCATCATATGTGCTGTCCAGTGGGGTATGTGAATAATGGCAGTAAAAAATTAACCACAATTCTTAGCGAGTAATAAGAATAATGGAAATTGCATGTAAACGGGAGTAAGAGCTTTGCTCATGACATGTAAACATCAGAATGCGATTAAGTCCTTACTCTGATTATTGGAAATAATCGCATTATTCGTGCGCATGTAAACGTAGTCACTGTTATACACGGCGCTGGGAGATACAGTGAAGAAAGTAGTCGAATTCGCCGCAGAATCAATAACATCTCTGTCAAATCTTGTGAGAAGCATTCAAATTCGGCGCAGAATTCTGTTAAAGCTACAAGATATCAGAACATAGGCCACTGATGTGGAAACCAGGAAAAACATTGTTCAATAAACACAAATCTCTACCATTCACCATGGATTTAATATAACTACAGAAACAACTTGTGGCAGAAATAGTCTAATGTTTTCGAGTGTTTTTGAATGCTTCACACAACTTTTCGCAGCACTTCAAAGCTTTAAGTAGACTGTTACCAAATTTGAAAGTTATTTTTAATGTGATGACATTATTTGTTCATCCTTCATAGGTTGCCTCCATTTATAAAACTAAAAGTTTCATAGGAAAGCATGTATGGGAGGAGAGTATTAAAATGAATCATGCAAACATGATTTACTAATGTTTGTGCTCATCAAATTCCTGGTATTTGTGCCACTATTTAATGCCCCAAAAAAGCATGTCTTAAAGCAGGCGCTAATTTGCGCTGCTCTTTACTAGTAGTTTGCTTGTTCAGCTTAATTAGTTTTAGTAGTGTAATTCCTCTAAATTATAATTGTGTGCTGCAAGTTGTTTTTGTTTTTTTCTTCCATGTTACTGCACTTAGTCATTTTGCAAATATATTCTCAGCTAGAGCTAAACTTGTTCAAGGACAGCTTCACAGACAGAAACTTTGTCGTTCACTTGCTTCACCTGTGTCTCCCATTGTAACCAATGAAAGAAATGACATTTTTCATGGAACACGACAGCCATTCATTTGCACATCAGGGTCAAGCTCTCAACTCAAAAAGCATTCATGGAAGCTATAAGAAAACAAAGTGACTTTTTAGCGTGCGCTGCACATCAGTATTAGATCTAGACGTACAGAAAACCAGAGTTTGATTTCTGCCACCCTCTAAATCGTTCAAAGCACTTGTCCATTGAGCTCAGGATGTACAGTCCAGTGCCGAATGGAGAGAAAAGGAGGGCAAACACCTTAGAAATACATCAACAGCCTGTGGCTGCTTTGACCAGGGTTTCATTAAAACTGCAGTAAGTTCCAGCACTAACACGGACGGACGGGCAGCAAAGCAGGCAAGATAACATTGCTGGAACAGCCAATATTCAGTGGGGACTTTAGAATAAAACAACATACAGTAACAAAATTTCAAGACGGCCAACAATCTAGCAAAAAAAAATGTACACTGACAGAACCAAAATAAATCTCTTTTAAAGGAATAGTTCACCCAAAAATTAGAATTTGCTTAAAATGTTTTCATCCTCAGGCCATCCGTGATGAGTTTGTTTCTTCAGTAGAACAGATTTACATACTGTAGTCCATTACAGATTACATGATGAAAACTGTAGTTAGTAACGTAATCTACAGTAGGTTACTCATTTTAGGTAATGTATTTTGGCTTCTTTTTAGATTACTTTTAGATTTCTTTTTATCAAACTTGTTTTAAACTTACCATTAAATGTGCCATATTGATATAAAAAAGCAAAGAGAAATATATTCCTTAAAATATTTGAGTCCTCTAATCATAATATTGCTGTCTCCAGTGGGAAAAGTCATCTTGCCTGAACCAGATGTTTTATTTTTTGGGTGAACTATTCCTTTAATGTAGGTGCATTTCTAACTAACTAACTAATTAAATAAATTTACGCTGTTTAGATGTAAACAGTTTTCACTCAAATTATGAAACAGCAAATAACATTGAATTAAACATTAAAATTTGAAATAGAAGGAAATTGTATTTTCTTGTAAAACATATTATTTATTTATTCATTTAAAAGTTTTGCTAATTTTATGTCTCCGATTTTATTTAAATTTTTGTCATTTTATGGTCATTAAAACCTTAAAGTCTTGAGACTTTTTACTAGGCTTCATCTTTTATTTTTAAGAGATTTTTCATCTTCTGAATAACGTGTACTGATAAATAGTTTATAATAAGACCAGAAATGTTTTAAAAAAGTGTATATCTCAATTTAGTGCCAGATTTACTAAACAGGGCAAATTAGCGTTAGAGCACAATTCCATAAAAGCGCCGATGGGAGGGGAAAATTCTGCTTGTGATTTACTAACAATGCGCACATTAAAAAGCAGCCAGATCATTTCCATAATGACCAGCACAATCTACCAAGAGCAGTGCAAATTACCGCCTGCTTTAAGACATGCTTTTTTGGGGGAATTAAATAATGGCACAAATACCAATAATTTGACGAGTGCAAACATTAGTAAATCTCGTTGCGTGATTCATTTTAATACTTTTCTCCCATAAATTTTGCATCTGAAAGGGAAACTCCTACAAACGCATATTCAATAAGGTCAGGTGCAAAATTAACTGTGTCCATGCCTTTTCAGCGCTAATTCTTCACTGCATGTAAATCTTTCTTTAGTAAAAAATTTCATTTTAGTTAATTTATTTTTTGTATTCATTTTAATATATTAACAGAGAGCCAAAGTTTTAATTCAACTCTACTTTTTAAAGGGCATTTTATGCACTTGAATCTTTTTTTTTTTTTTTTGTGACAAGCTTCAAACACTGTCTATTTTTTATTATTAGTAAACTGCAAAATTACAGCAGATAAACTACTTCCCACCTTCTCAAGGTCGGCGTTTCAAATCCAGCACATGAAAGAACAAACATTTGGTTGAAACGGGCATTGCTTTGCTCTTGATTGACACTTTCCTTTGAAAATCTAAATATCAACAGTTGCATTCAAATGCCTCTTTTTGCATACTGACCTCCGACACCTGGGTGGCAAACTGTAAAATGACATCTATTTTCTTTTTCCGTTGCGATACAAGGACACGTTAATCTGTTGACGTGCAGACAGGCAGCAAGCAACCCCTAAACTCGTTCCTGAATTAGAGGTGTGACTGCCCCTGTCATTTATAAAGAGATGTGTAAAAGTCAAACGCATTTCTTAAAGTAGAGGCATTTTAACAGCATCAATTATTCATTCTGCTGCTTTCAATTATTAATCTATTCATAAGGAGACTCAATTATACTCTGAAAACAGAAGCTGAGCCTGTACACGATTTTCTTTTTTTTTAAGAGATGACCTACATTAAGAAGCGTACATGTTCTTATTATTTTATCTTTGTAGCGTAACGCTATTCACCGCATTCATAATGCATCTCTCATAATGAAAATAAAGACATGCCTTATGAGGCGGAAGGAAGAAAATGCTTTTCTTGTAGGCCACGTATACCGTGTAAGCATTTTGAAAGAAATCACGTGAATGCGTTTTCCTTTAATATGCTATGCTTTTGCTGTACGGGACTATTATCATTCATTTAAGATGTTTTTCTTTGATTCCATATGTAAGAGTCATCTATGATTCATACTCAATGGTTGAACATTGTATGGCTGTATTGTGTGGTTGGCCTCATTCAACATTAGAAATTAAAATGTTCACTGGGCATTTATATTTGCAGTTTCATTACAAAAATATATATGGTACTTTCAATGCATAAAGTAAAATCTGTTGCAGACCGTTTGGACTGAATAATGAATATTCAAGTTTTCTAAAACCAATCAACTCAACAGCATTACCAACCCTCCCCCCCAAAAAGAAAATCAGCTCATGTTTTTGGATTGTATGATTTCCCAAACATTAAATTTGATGCTAATATACATGTTAAGTGCCTTATTGTAATGAAGCTGGCCTACTTTTCATGTTTGACGAACAATTATTTTATTCATCAATATTCTTTTTATTTGCTTTCCATTATAACTTTTGACTCTTAAATAAAGGCTAATTTTATTTACTATTATTTCATTTTGATTTGTGGTAAAAATGTACAATAAACTCTCATCATTAACATTGGGTAAAGATTTATCCAATATGAACTAACAATAATCAATATTCATTGTTTGTTCATGTTAGTAAATTAGGTTTAATAAATGTTGTAAATATTATTTATTGATGTTTCATAATATACATCTAATGTTAAACTTGTTACAGTTCATTTTGAACTGGGTGGGAGTCGTGGCCTAATGGATAGAGAGTTGGACTTGTAACCCAAAGGTTGCGGGTTCGAGTCTCAGGTCCGGCAGGGATTGTAAGTGGGGGGGAGTGAATATCTAGTGCTCTCTCCACCCTCAGTACCATGATTGACCTTCCACAAGGCTCTATTTTAGCTCCCTCTCTATTTTCTCTATACATCCTACCTCTGGGCTCTATTCTACGTAAACATGGCATGTCTTTTCATTTCTACGCAGATGATACTCAAATCTATCTACCAATCAAAAGAAACAATTCCACTGTGATTACTTCTCTTCTGCAATGTTTAGAGGAGGTTAAATCATGGCTAGCCCAAAATTTCCTCTTCCTAAATGAAGACAAGACCGAGGTAATTGTTTTTGGTCCCAATGAGAACTCTCAGTGTATAAGCCCTGAGTTAGAAAGTTTATCCGTTTTTAGATCCTCACAGGTACGGAACCTAGGAGTTCTTGTTGACCAGCATTTAAAATTTGATAAACATATCTCTTCTGTTATCGGATCCAGTTTCTATCAGCTTCGCTTACTGTCCAAAATTAAATATTTCCTCACTCCTAAAACTCTCGAAATGGCTGTTCACGCTTTTGTTACGTCTCGTCTAGATTACTGCAATTCTTTATATTGCGGTATATCTAAGTCTCAAATTGCGCGTCTTCAGCTTGTTCAAAATGCCGCGGCCAGACTTCTTTTAAAGTGTCGTAAACATGAGCACATCACTCCAGTTCTTAAATCCTTACACTGGTTGCCGGTTTGTCAGAGAATAGACTTTAAAATTCTCCTCTTTGTATATAAATCCCTACACAACCTAGCCCCTGTCTACCTCTCTGAACTTCTTCATCTCTACACTCCGTCCAGAAGCCTACGATCCTGTGACCAGGCTTTGTTGGTAGTCCCTCATGTTAGGCTTAAGCGTAGAGGTGAGCGTGCATTTGCAGTAGCAGGGCCTCGACTTTGGAATACCCTGCCTCTAGAGATTAGAATGGCCCTTTCTCTGTCTGTTTTTAAGTCTCTGCTAAAAATGTATTTGTTTTCCTTAGTGTATTGACTACTGAGATATGGCCATTTTTAATTTTTTAAAGGGGTTGTATTAAATTTTGTCTGGTCTGTATTCTGTGTATGTGGTAGGCTATAATCTTGCTTTTCGGTAAAGCACTTTGGTCAGCCTGGTGGCTGTTGTAAATGTGCTATACAAATAAAATGAACTTGAACTTGAACTTGACAGAGGTGAGAGCAAGGCACCGAACCCCCAACTGCTCCCCGGCCGCCGCAGCATTGGCTGCCCACTGCTCCGGGTGTGTGTTCACAGTGTGTTTGTGTGTGTGTTCACTTCTCACTGCTGTGTGCACTTGGATGGGTTAAATGGAATCAAATTCCAAGTATGGGACACCCCACTTGGTCACAGGTCACGTCCTTTCCTTCCTTCCTTTCCTTACTGAAAGATAGACTGCCGAAGAATTAAGCATATGAACTACAAACACTGAATGTTTTGTGATTCATTTTACATTAATTTACAAATAATCACATCATGAATTGTTTTGTAAAGCAGCTTATTTTCATAAATTAACTTTTTTTTTTTTTTTTTTTAAAGATAGGCTTAAATGGTAGTGCCACAAAACGTATGAAAACTACAGCCAACACAAACTAACCTTGATTGAAAAAACTAAACATTTCTTAATGTGGGCACAATGAAAATTACTATGATGCTTAGTCCACAGTATAATTAAGCTCCATGCATGTCTTTGTAAACACATCTTACATTTTAAAGGAAAACATTGTCTTTTTTCACCATTACTCACTGTGAAACCATTTAAGCCCACCTTATGTATTTAAGTGAGGAATCCCTCTAATTACAAACTTTGATAAATTTTCTGAGTGAAAGTGTTTAATGATAATAGTTCTTTGTATGCTTTTACCTTCAGCAACTGTCCAAAAATTGTAGAGGCCTTTAAGGGCACAGAAGAAAACTTGTCTATGTTAGCAAAACAGTTTGGAGTGGACAGAATGTCTTTGAGGGAGAGAGTGAAGGCCAAAATCAGAGTTGATACTCATCAGGGATGGGAGACCTTCCTCAGCTCAGCGGTAGAGAGTGAGATTTCAAGTAGACTCTAAACAAGAAGATAGATTATGCTAAATAGCCCAAGTGTAAAATGAAAGAAGGAAAAATGTGAGGTGATCTAAAAGTGGCTTACAATAATGTCTTTTTACAATATTTACAGGTCATGAAGTGTTCTGCTTTGCATACTGTATTTTTTGCAACCAGGTACGTTTTCGTCATGAAACCAGATAGATCTTTTTCATATTGAATGTTATTGGTGCAGGTGATGAGCGCTAACAAACATTAGTAAAAGGAATTTTTTAAATACTTCCTGTCACTGAATAAATATATTACTGTTTTACTTCTTTAAAATAAAATAAAAATCATGATGTGGGCTTGTTTGGAATGCATCCGGGCTTTTCAAATGAGAAATAAATCTTGAATTTGAGCAAATTATTTTTCTTATAAACCATATCAATAGCTATGAAAATCACCTAAACTTGGTGGGATTAATGGGTACACTTACCCTACATTTGTTAACTACATTAGTCAACCTGAACTAACAATGAAAAATAATCCTAAAGCAATTAAGCTTAATGTAAATTTCAACATTTTTTAATATATAATTACAATCAAAAGTTGTATCTGTTAATATTTAATTGACCTAAGTTTTATGCAGTAGTTCATTGAAAAATGTCATTAATTTGAGTTTCTCTCAAAACTCAAACAAACTGTCAATAGGACCAATTATTTACAAACACAATATCCAGCATTCTTTCAACACAGTATCTACAATCACATGTTCCTTCACAACTAATCGTTTGTTGGTAACTGGGGCATTCTCCATTGAACCTGTGTCTGAAGGCGAGACAATTTTTCTTCGTTTTTTTTTCATTTAGAGCTCACCGTACTGATAATGCCAAACCTATTATGCAAATTGGCAAAGTTGGTCTTTTGAAGAATAGAGCATTTTTCAAAATTCATTTGGCTTGCCTGATTAAGGAATTAGAGCTGTGGTTTTGGAGGGAGGGGGTTTTCGCCCCAGTGAGTGCCACAGTCTGTTAACTGTGAACAATGTAGCGTTTTTAAGAGTAATTTCACAGATTTGCTCTTTGAAGCAATAAGAGCGGTAACTAGGTCTGAACCTCTTAAACTGTCTGGACTGAAATTCCAGGAATTTGCAAAGTAAAAAAGCAAAGTGCAATATGATCAATCAGGAAATTATTACCTTGATAACCACCTTTCTTTGATGTTTCAGCCAGTCTCAGCGTCTACCTGCATAACTTCAATAATTGGGTATTTAACATTGCCAAATAACACTCTTACCAACTTGATAAGATTTTCTGAAGGTAATACCAGTGCAGAAAAAGAATAGTGTAGAGGTTTTCTGTGAGTTTTAGGATTTCAATCAGTTAGCCTACCTTTTTAAGTAGAAAGTTTATTGGAACATCTCAAAAGGTCTTGCAACGTCGACTTATGTTCATAACTCAATGTCATGATCATAATTTTGCATGTTGTTGGAACCTTGTAATATTAATTTCAGTGATAATTATTAAGGTTGCTTTTGTGTAGTATACAATTATAGTACTGTTTTGTGTCACCACTTTCAATGTAAATTCTGGATCTTTAAGCAAATCTGGTCTTGTGGTGTCAGGCAGTAAAATGTTTAATTTCTAATTGGGACATTTATTTTTATGAGTGAAAAGCAAGGTTGAACCTAAAAACATTCAGCGTCTTGTCAGTGTTGGATGTGATGTGACAAAACTAACCATAAAAATAAGACATGACATGAGTATGCGTCTACAGCAAGTGAATCAGGATAAATGATCTTCCACTTGAGGATCTGTAACAAATATTCTGGTTTATGTAGAGATGTCCATCATTCCCTAGAGAGTCTGATATGTATTTTATGTAGTGCTTGATAAAATGGATTCCATGTCTTTGAGCGTGTGACTTTCATCTCTGTTGGAGGCCTGATCATCAGAAATTCACACTGTGAGACTCTCTCGTTCTTTGGTAGCACACTATCGTGTTTGTTTCTGTATGTATAAAGTTTTGCATTGGCCCTCGGTCTTGTAGTAATTGAATCTTTGTGCAGAGACAGAAAGAAATAGAGAGATGAAGTTTGAGACTGGTGGCTTATTCCCAGAAGGCAGTTGTGCCCCGTGTCGCAGCCACAGTGTCGCCAAACCTCTCTCTGACATTTGAGACCTCAGTGCACTCGCTTACAGGTCTATATCTACACATGCATGCCTATAGTAAATCAAGTAGAACAGTTATTAGATACTAGATTTTTTGAAGAAAACTCGAGAGGTGCTTGCCTTTGCAAAACTCACTGCCACATTTGAGGGGTGTTGTGGGTCTTTGCTTAATGGCTCATTCAACAGAGCCCACCTCCAAGTCTTGATGACATTCTGGTCTCGGGATATGGCTCTGGTCCCTGGTTCAATGCAAGTCTGTTGTATTTTTCAGCATGTTTCATTTTACGATTCCTTATGAAAGTAGTGCCATAGCTGTTCAGCTAAATTTGATCCTTGGGTAAGTTGGGTTAAGAGGTTAATTCAAATCCCCAATCCAAGTATTAACAGTAGTAGAACCTTAGGAAACACTAAGTAAACTCTAAGCAAGTATGACCACTTGATCAAAGCTTTGCAAATGTGTGGTCATGTGCATATTTGCAGTCTGCTGGTGACATTTTTTTTTTTACTTCGCTATTGTTGTCTTTTTAAATGTTTGTGCAGCTAACCAAAATGGTTATTGGCTAACTAATCTTAGCGGTCCGAGTCTGAGTGCAATTGTTCCCGAATATATTGTGTTTTTTTTTAATTGATTTGGTCTTATAATGCAGGGCAAAGTTTGGTAGCCCAGTGCACAACACAATGAAATTGCCACAACACAATGCATAAGACTAATTTTGTTGTGTTGTGCTAATTTCGTTGTGTTGCGGCTTGTTTCCGCTGCGTTGTGCTAATTTAGTTGTGTTGCGGCTTGTTTCCACTGTGTTGTGCTAATTTCATTGTGTTGCTGCTTGTTTCCAATGTGTCTTGTTTCTGTTTGTGCTGTGCTAATTTTGTTGTGTTGTGGCTTGTTTCCGTTGTGTTGTAGCTTGTTTCCATTGTGTTGTGCTAATTTCGTTGTGTTGTGCACTACTGGGCCACTGTAGCAAAGTGAGCAACACTTGCGTTTACTGTATGTATCCCATGAAGGCTTGTTAATGGACTGTTTTGAGGAGACAGCTGATTGCTAGCTATTCATTTGCCTCTCTGATTGCACACGATTACATTGCGCACTCACTCTTGCTAGTATCCAAGGTAAATCATCACCACTGTCATCCCTTACATGTGTTTCGATGACGTCATCATCGACTAAAAGTCATGCACGTTACTTTACTTCCTGATCAATTGCGCACCCGAGAATGAGTTACTTTCACATTCACGCAAACCGTGCCACACTTCCATTGCAACCAAACTCAGACCACCTACTTCAGGTTGTCTTGGGTTTGGTCCCCCAGTGTGCTCCCGGGTCCGAATGACAGCTTTCACAACAATTTATTCATGCAAACTGCGCCCTGTTTCGAACTAAACTGTGTGAAAAGCTCCCTTAACTAAGCAAGATTATCTTCAAACTGTTGCTCTACCTTGACAGTTGACGTGAAAGAGATGGTCTTTGGTGGTATGCTAATGTCTGCTTTTCCTTGCAGTCTGACATTTTGGAACATAAATATGTATCTTATACGTACTTATTTAGAAACTTCTGGACTTTATTTTTTTTAATATGTTGTGTGTCAATGCAATGAGGCTTGGGTAAAAGCTGCAAAAGCTGTGATTTGAAGTATAGAGACACCTGGAAAACAAAAAAATATCTGTTCCACTTCACTGTAGTTCTTTTAGACACCCTGAATTCTTGAGGAATCTACAGGTGAGTGGTTGTAAAGCATTGGAATGATTGGTCGTAATCTCTAACATTGCACTGCTTGGTGGTTTAGAATTTGTTTTTTTGATTTCCATGGTACTCAAAATGATTTTTGGCTTCCTAAAGTCTCAGTGTTTATTAGGGTCAAGATTAGAGGTCAAGTGAATGCAGTATATTCTGGGCATTTCTTTCCATTTATAGAGGGAAAAGAATTGAGATTGAGGGCTGAACCAAAGTTGTGTGTTAGAATCCATAAACCTCAAGCTACAAGACCAAGAGATAGTTAGAGAGTAGCACACTTTACAAACATCCCTGTTTGTCTAACCCACTTTCCTCTAGTTTTATTCTTGTTTCAAATCCCATCTGAGGTGTATTTTTTTCACATTCCCATGTATTTTATCATTTAGAGACAATAGTCCAACACTCCTAGAGCTTGGATGAGTTAGTTTATTGAAAAAGTAAAACAAAAATCAAATTGCCAGGGGAATAGATGCAGAGCCAAGCAACTGCCATTGAGATAAATGGGAATTCTAACAGATAACTCCAGGTATTATAGACCTCCTTGGTCTTAAATTCACCCCGTCACACTACATTCCCCAATCATAACTTACACAACACCTTCCCAACCTCTAGGGAATCATTCCACCTTTGGTCCTTTTCATCTGGGAACTGGAGAAATGAGTTTCAGATCAATAACTGGAATGAGAACGGATGTACACTAGTGGTGGGATGGGTTTAGGTCTTTATTAGAGAGTCATTTACCAATGCTGCGTCACTGGGCATGTGTATGGAGGGCGTAGGGACCTGGAGGGGTGACACTGAGCCGACAGACTGAATTTGTTGAGTCAGTGGAGCAGAGAAATGATGTCTGATAAATGAAATTGAAACAGCCTCCCTGCTCAGTGTTCCTTATTCTCTCCATCTCTCCAATGAGCTCAGGATTTTCTTTTGACTTTTCGCTCCAAATACCGCGTTGCTAGTTGGATGCTGCAGAAATACGAAGGGACATGTACAGAGGCCTGTAGTTGCACTGAAAAACTGACAAGCGTGGAAGCCACAGTAGAAAGTAAGATGTCTCGATGTTATTACGCCTGCAACTGGACTCTCAGCAGCATCGCTGAGTTTTTGGGCATGTTGCACAGTTACCTGATTTGCATCTTTTGCATCAGTGAATTCCTATTTCAAAGCCATACACCATCACTTTCTTGACTGACTTCTTAAATTTGAGTTAACTGAGTCTCTCCCATATCGAAAGTACTAGCTCTGTCCAGCTGCATTCAGAGTTTTTGGGCACGTTGCACCATTAGCTACCTCATTTGCATCTTTTGCATTAATGCTAAAGCCATACACTGCTACTTTCTTGACATTTTTACTGCTTTATTTCATTGGTTCCAAGATGTTCATGTCTCTCTTTCTTCAGTCGAAAAGAAATGAAGGTTTTTGAGGAAAACATTCCAGGATTTTTCTCCATATAGTGGACTTCAATGGGAGCCAACAGGTTGCAGTTTCAGTGCAGCTTCAAAGGGCTCTACACCAGTGGTTTTCAAACCTGTCCTGCAAGCACCCCTGCCCTGCACATTTTGTATGTCTCCCTTGTCAGACACACCCAATTCAGGTCTTGCAGTCTCTACTAAGGAGCTGATGAGTTGAATCAGGTGTGTCTGATAAGGGAGACATACAAAATGTGCAGGGCAGGGGACGATCCCAGCTGAGGAATAAGGATCTAGTGAATCGATCAAAAATCAAATTTTATACTTTTCAACCACAAATGCTCATCTTGCACTAGCTCTGCAATGTGCGTCTATGACTTCATGCATTACACAATCAAACTGGAAAGGTCGTTTTTTTACTAGCGGAAGAAATTTTTTAGGTTTCAAAAGATTTAAACATCCAGGATACATAGACGAATGGAGCATTTTAAACAGTAAACTGATACAAGACCTAAATATGTGTCATTCAGCAACAACTTTTGAACTGTCCTCCTTCTCCACACTTGTAAATACTGGGCTGGTACTTCCACCTACATCACGAGTGACCTTTCCAATGTGACTATGTAATCCGTAAAATCGTGGACGCACATCGAAGAGCTAGTGCAAGACAGGCATTTATGAATAAAAAGTATATACATTTTTATTTACTTATTTTTTTAGAAAATGACTGATCGTTTTGCTATATAAGATGCTTGTTCCTCAGCTGGGATCGTGTAGAGCCCTTTGAAGCTTCACTGATCCTGCAATTTAGACCTTCAAACTGTTGGTCCCCGTTGAAGTCCAGAATATGGAAAAAAATGGAACATTTTCCTTAAACCTTAATTTCTTTTCGACTGAAGAAAGAAAGACATGAACATCTTGGATGACATGGGGGTGAGTAAATTATCAGAAAATTTTAATTTGGGAGTGAACTAATCCTTTAATTGAGCTTTTAAGCCCATCATTTGATACCAATGGTACTAGATAAAGTATGTCCACTGCTTTCAGAGTTTTTGGGCACGTTTCATGGTTACCTGACTTCAGTCTTCTGCATTATTGAATCCCTATTTCAAAACCATGCAACACCATTTTCTGCACATTTTTACTGCTTTAGTTTGTTTATTGAGTCTTTAGGTACTTAATTTAATACCAAAGGTACTAGCTCTGTCCCAAAGATTTACTTGATGTGGACTTATGGTCCTGTGGCTTTTTTCCAATTCTGTGAAGTCCATGAAGTGGAAGGGTGTCCCCTTTGTCATTTAATGATTCAGTAGTGTGCCCCTGAGTTCCCTCTTTATGCCCTCGAAGTACCCCAAATGTGTCCTTTTTTGAAGTCTGTACTAGTGTGGAATTCCTATATCTATCTCACATCAGTCCATACAGCATTAGAGTGTGTACTTACATCTAGAATCTGAACTCTGAGGATGACCAAAGGGCTGAGAGTACCATTAGACCAGGACAAAGGTTTTATAATGTGGATTTATCTCCGCCTTATTTTCTAAATGTACTCTAAGTAGGCTGTACTTGTTTGTTCTACCTTTGAAAAAAAGACCCTAATATAACCAGGACACATCTGATCTGCTTCAGTGTTGCTATTGCAACTGCAACATTTAGAACATCTGTTAGTAGGTCTAATTTTTTACATTTGAAAACAAGTCTAGGTCTTATTGCACCCCAATATCTGATGTTTTTGCATCGCAACATTGTTTTCATTATGTTTTATTGGCTTCTGTATTTATAATTTGGTTTTGCTATAGCAAAAATATATTTAATATAGTATTTTTTTTTCCTTGTGAGTTTCTTTCAGCTGGAGTGATGAGAATGTCACAATGCAAAACATTTCAATGGTCCTAAAAATAGGCTGCTTTTTCTTGTGTAATTTAAAATTGTGAAATACGGCCCAAACATGTTCTTGACAGGTTTTGTGAAATTCTGCAGCTTTTTATAGTCTTTATGTGGTTGTTCCCACTGAATTTGTCAATCACTGGTGTAACTATAAATTATGTGGGAGTTGCTAAAATGTTTTAATACAAATTTCAGTGGTGCTAGTCTGTGATTTTGGGATATTTGAAAAATGAAAAGCTACAAAAACATCATTGGGAACAGTTACTAGCCAGTCCAAGATTACATAACCTTTCACTCTAATTGGCTGTCAGATTTTGAACATTACGTTTTTCCAAACTTCACATGCATTTTGACAACTCCTGACATACTTTCTGCCTCCTGCATGCAAATAAACATGACCTGGTTCGCTAGTCTTCACAGGCTGGCAGCATTTTGTTCCACCGCTTTGACGCTGAGAGTTGTGTGAGCTGATGGGGCCGACACCAGTGCAGTCAAAGCCTCCGTACCTACTTAAAAGTAAATGTGTCTTTCATTTAACATAATTTCTCTGCCACTCTCCCTCCATTAATTCTGTCAGGAATGGTGAATTGCTCTACAGCCTCAACCAATCAGACATCACAGCAAATGTGTGTAGATCTCTCATGAGCTTGACACACTGTTAAAGAAAGAATAGAAGAGCTGTTTGCTACATATTTAGAATGATGCCTGTCTAAAAACCACTTTCTTCTAACACGTACTTTCACTGACCGCAAAAGCTTGTCTTTCACGGCAGATAAAAAGGCAGAGAACAAAAAATGAAGAACCGTGTCATGAAATACTGTGCCAATGGTTCTTCAGCATATGAAGAATGAACTAATCTAGTATTTGTGTATGTATTTTTTTGGAGCAAATTAGAGTCTGGACATTTTTTTTTTCTTTTTACAGTTCTCATTACAGACTCCTAAAAAAACAGAAACTCTTAAAAATAAAAATTCTTCATTGGGATTGATAGTTCCACAAAGGTTCTTCAGTTTATTAAAATATTCTAATTGAGAAAAAAAAAAAAAAAAAAGGTTCCTTTTAGAACTGTTCACTGAAATTTTCTTTGTGGAACCAAAAATGGTTCTTTTGGTGCATTGCTTCAGCCTCCACCCCTTTTGAAACACAAGACTGTATTAAAAATGTCACAATGCAAATATGTCTAAATGGTAGTAAAATAGGCCTAATTTATTTGCTATTTTTACTAAATTAACAATCCATGAGCTACATGTGAGGGAAATCCATGAGCTTGTTAACTGTAGAAATTGGATGATTCACTAAATTAGCTCTTCGTTGATTTGGACAGCTGGATTAATGGTGAAACTACAAGCATTGGAGGTTTCAGGTGAACGCTCAAACATAGCACACTACATCTGATTGGAGGGTGGGGAAAATAGCTGCCAAGATGTGCTGGTTTATTGCACAACTGGAATTGATGTCGGGCGTCTCGGTATGTAAAACTTTAATCGAATTGTGGGTGCAGCACTGGTCCTCGACATTACATGACATAAATTCAGCTCTATAAAACTATCAGGTGAGAGTGGTGAAGGTTTACAGTATATGTAGAAGCTTCCAAAAAACTTGGAGGAGTTTTTGTCCTCGTCTCACATAGATAACAGAGTCGAAGCAATTGGAAGTGTAAGGTATGAAGGAGGTTGATTTAAGTGTCTCTGCCTTAACTTGGACATTTGTGGTCTTTTGGGGCTAGTTCTCCAAACGATTAAGCTAAACAGCTGAAATGAAGGTTCCAGTAAAGATTACTGCCCTAGAAGGCTCTACAAATAAAGTCTTGTTGATTCTAATTAACTTTTAACTGGTCACCTTCAATTTTCAGAAGAGTAAAACAATTTTATTGTTAAGGTTGTAGACATGTTTTAGTCACAGTCATGCTGGTTTTAGCTTGGCTACATTAATTAGTTCCTACGGTTTCTTGGCCCCCTGGACAGCATATTGACTCGGGGGGGCCCCCCTTGGTTGGTAGGAATCACATTCCGGGGGTGCGTGTCCCCTTGGTAGAAATCGTGATCAGTGGGCCCCCCTCCATCGTCGGACCCTTAGAATCGTCCTAACCCTAACAAGCTTAACCACTTTGTAATAGTAAAATACTTGTATTATCCATCAAAAACAGTTTTTGAAAGATTTAAAGGGATAGGTTAGTTCACCCAAAAATGAATATTCTGTCATTAATTACTCGCCCTCATGTCATTCCAAATGTGTGAGATCTTAGTTCATCTTCGGAACACAAATTAAGAACACTTTCTGACACTGGATAGACAGCAATGGGACTACAAAGAAAAAAAGAAAAGAAATTGTTGAATAAAGTCTTTTTTTTTTTCCTTGCACACAAAAAGTATTCTCATAGCTTCATAAAATTAAGGTTGAACCACTTACACTATATTGCCAAAAGTATTGGGACACCCCCTTCTAATGAACAGGTTTGACTACTTTAGTAATTTCCATGAGTACAAATCTTAATGTTTAAGCATATAATGATATTCTAGGGAATTGTGTGCTTCTAATTTTATAGCAACAGTTTGGACAGGACCCTTTTCTATTCTAACATGACAATGCCTCTGTGTATAAGGCAAGGCTCAAAAAGAAATGATTGATTCAATCAGTGTGGAAGAACTTGACTACTCTGCATAAAGCCAAGTCCTAATCCCAGCTAAACAAAATAAAAATAAATGTGAATTTAAATGCAGACCTTGAGACAAAAACTCATCACCAAACACCGATATTAATTTTTGGGTGAACTAGCCCTTTAGGTTTTTCCAAACTGTGCTGAGCTGGTAAATCAGGTATCAGCTTGTAACTGTATATGATGGGTTGTATCTGGAAAAGTCCACTACCCATATGCCACTCACAAACCACTTACCAAACAAGCACTATATTACCACGTTTTGGGAGGTTTTTTTGTTGTTGTTGTTTTTAAGTGCCTTAAATCATCATGCAAATGCAGTCGTATATCATAAGTACAGTACCATGCTATTACCATCACTGTATTTTGCTGCAACCACTTTTTTTCTTGAGAATGAAATGCATAAAACAAAGTCGATATAGAAATGGACAGACACACTTCCTCTTCTACCACCCACAGCTCAGGGTTGGCGTCAAATGCTGGACGACTATCTGCCACAGACCCGCACCCCTGGCGTCTCAAATACAGCTCACCACTCAACATATCGAGCGTCTGACTGCCGTGAGAGTAGCTAACATATCATGAACACACACACACGAGCACACACACACATACACACACAAACCATCATTTCAGTCTCTCATTGCTGCAAGCCATTACCGTGCTGCATAGCCTCTCTACCCTTCATTACACTAGAGATCTCTACGGACCGCTGTGTGATATATTGCGTGTTTGTTCACACGTCTTCTACCTTAACGTGCCCCGATTCAGACGTATTTATTGGGCGCGAGCTACAATTACTGGTAGGACCAGCAAGCAAAAACCACCTGCTCTAAAGAACCCATCAGTTCCAGACCAAGATGGATTCATCAAAAGTATTTAGAGCATCAGTGAGAGTAGAGAGGATGTAGAGGCTAGACAGAGAACGATGAAGATGAGGATGAATCTCAACTCACATTTCACAAAGCCATTACTGGGCAATCTGCCCCTGCAATTTCTTCAATCTCGCCCAATCAGACCCTGGTGTGGTAAGAGAGAGCTTGATAATGACTCACATTGCTAATGTGAAGATGAGTTTCTGCCCGTGTGTGTGTCGGTGGGCGGTAAGATGTTCCAGACATCTAAACGTCTCTGATCTGGAGTGTTGTTTTGGCTGGGAATCAAGAGAAGCTCATTTATTTTAAATTTACTTCAAGCGGCTCTTGATTGCCAGCCAAAACAACAATTGCTGATGTTAAATAAGTTTTGGCAAAACAAAGACTCAGCAGTACGCAGATAATAAATATTTTCTATAGCGTGGTGTTGTGTGGTCTCAGTGGACCTTAGTCTGGTGTTTTTTAATTTGCAAAAGTTCATTCAAAGGGATTGTTTGGTTTAAAAGCCCTAAGTCACATCCAATTCCTAATCAAAGTTTTCTGAAGTTGCTTGGCGTCTGGACTGTACATCTATCATCTTGTATAAATGTGCATTCCTTCACATTTAAATATCCATAAACATTCAATTAAAAAAACAGCCATTGCAGTGATAGTATCTTCGTTAGATTAGCACATCTTCTGTATGTGCTATTGCTTGCTAATAGTTAAGTAAATCAATGTAATGATAATAAATTGAATATTGAGTATTTATTTATTTATTTATGGTTGGTTGGTTTACTCAAATATTTGAGTAGTTTAACTTGTTGGGTTTTTTTTTTTACTTGCATTTACCCAATTCATAAAGTGTATGTAATTAATTTCACAGCTTAAAAAAAGTACTACTTTTTGTTTGTTTGTATCTCTCCTATAACACCATAAATTTTCTTATACAGTATATGCTACTCTAATCAAGCAGATAGAATTCTTTTCCAAAACATTGTAAGTGTTTTTTTGGTGGTAACAAACCTCAAGGGGGCGACAGAGTTTCTATCGAATCTCTGCACAAGTAAACAAATGTTATTTTTCTGATAGTTTGCTCGGCTATATTGTTTCAGCCCATTTTTTAAATCATATTTAACAGCAGAATTCCTAGCAGAAAAACCAACTGAAACTTTAGAATTAAATTTAGCATTACATCACTTGCTCACCAATGGATCCTCTGCAGTGAATGGGTGCCGTCAGAATGAGAGTCCAAACAGCTGATAAAAAGCTGTCCATCAGTTAACATCTTGTGAAGTGAAAAGCTAAGAAATAAATCACTCATCATTATGATTTGAATTTTAAAATGAAATTCTAAATCAAAATTTTGTTTTGCTTGTAAACAGTGCTTGATCTGTGCATATTTCTCTCCTTATTTAGATGATTAGACTTTTTCATTGGTGAAAGCAATATTATGGATGTCGGACAAGCTGTTTGGACTCATTCTGACGGCACCCGTTCACTGCAAAGGGTCTATTGGTGAGGAAGTGATGTAATACTAAATTTCTCCAAATCAGTTCCAAAGAAGAAACAAACTCATCTACATCTTGAATGGTCTGATGGTGAGTAAATTTTCAGCAAATGTTAATTTTTAGGTGAACTGCTCATTTAAAACTCTTAAGATTGGCTAAACTCCACTCACTGTAGTTGTTTTTTTTTTTGTTTTTTTTTCTGTTCATCATTTTGACAAAAAACTTCCCCTTTAACTAGCACTGCAAACCTACATATTATTCAAAACCATAAAAGGAAAAAAATGTTGCATTCTGAAACAGCATCACATATGTTATGCTAAATATTGTTATGCACAAGTTCACGAAAGCAATTTATTTTCTGGAAGTGTTTTTCACATCCCAGATGGACAAATAAAAGTTGTGTGTACTGTATGTCTTGGCTCGACTCACAGTGTGGCAAGTAACCTGCCGGGTTGTGTTTGTGAATGTGTCAGACAGAGGATCTCAGTCTCTATCACTCAGGACATTTCTCAGCCTGTCGCACACACACACACACGACACGCACACTTACACACCTACCTCACACTTCAGCATGACACCTATCACACCAATCTCTGCCCTTCATCTTCATTCTGGTCTCTTTGACCCTTGTCTCATCCCATATTGTCCTTCAGCAACTGTGAGATAGTGTGTGTACTGTGCTGTAATCTCTAAGAATGATACCGCAGGAAAAAATAAAAATAAAACCGCTGTTTTGAAATCTCTCCGGGCTGGAGGGGTTTACCAATCTCTGGCGCCTCGCAGGACTGTCCTGTCAGATCGCTGCCATCCCTGTGACCTTGAAGTGGCTTTTGGGTGCTGAAGCATGTAGCTGTGAAATAGTCCTTGACAATTAGAAGCGCACACACACACACACGTGAGCTTTCTTTTATATTCAGGTTTAATTGCATGTGGCCAGTCATTACGAGACGTCTTAAAGGGCACGACTACACGTCTTCAATAATAAATGTGACGCACTGTCAGGTACGCCATGGTCATTATAAGACCAAAACAGTGATGGCTTGTTGCTTTCAAATGTGTAGTATTGAAAATGTCAATTTGCTTTGTTAAAGTGAAATTACTTGACTTGAAATGATTGATCAAGTTCAGAACTTCGTTATTTTGCATTCTCACATTATTTTAAATTATAATTTACATAATATTACTATTAATTGAATATAGTTTAGTATGAGATTATATTTTAGCTTTTATATAATATAATTTCTTTATTATATTTGCGTATTTACAGTAAATGACAGTATAGACAAGATAAAGGTTTCTCCTATCTTTGCTCTGTTTATTTATGACTTTGACATTTATTTATGACTGATTATGACTTATTACTTTGACAGTTTATGACTTATTTATTACTCTTATGAATTAATTATTCTTATGACCTAAGACTATTATGATTGATTTGACATTTTACAATTTATTTTTATTTTGACTTATTTTTTTGACTGTTATGCCTTATTTTCAACTTATTATATGATTAATTGTAACTAATTCATTTGACTTTGTTTTTCATTTATGAATTTGACTTTTTTTGACTTCATAACTTAAGGCTTATTTAATCATTATAATGGTTGAGTATTTATTTATGACTTATGACTTTTATTTGTGGCTGTTTTATGACTTTGACTTAAGACTTTTATATTATTTATTATTTATTTATTTTATATTATTTATATCTTATTTATGACTATTATATTATGACAGTTTTTATACTGCAAGTTGATTTACTATGACTGACTTGTTTGACTTACTAATTATTACTTATTTAATCATTTATGATCGCTTATAACTTATTAGTTTGACATTACTGATTTGTAACTGACTTTCATATATGACTTATGTAATACTTCAACTAATTTATTTGGCTATTTATTTTTTTATTTATGACTATTTATATAATATTTGATTAACTTACTATGATTGACTATAGCCCCTTTCACACAGCAATACCAGTAAATTGCCATAAAATTACCAGAACAACTTTACCGGTAAATTCAAATTTGTGCTGTTCACACAAGCAACGACGTTACGTCTTTTTTTCCGGAAAAACACCATTGACACATCGGTTTCAAATTACCAGTCAATTCTGTGACATCATTAACCAGAAATGACCTCTAAACGGCTGTGCCTCCCAGTGTTGTGTTTGGAAACATGGAGGGGTATACGTGATCAGTGTTTTTGATGTTTTCATTTATTTATATATATACAGGGCTGGGGAGTAACGAAATACATGTAACGTCGTTACGTATTTAAAATACAAAATATGAGTAACTGTATTTCGTTATAGTTACATTTTAAATGGGTGGTAATCAAATTACAGTTACATCCGAAAAGTATTTTAGATTACCAAAGTGATTACTTTGATTTTTAATGTCATTTATTTATTTTAATATTAATGTAAAATGATTGGAAATTTAAACCATGAGGCAACTGGTGATGCTCTGACTCGCGTGCAGCCTGTTCAAACAGCAGCCTGCCAGCAGAGAGCAGACTATAGTGACGACTCACTAAAATGCAAGAGAAAATCAGAAAGCCAAGCGCATAACTGTCATGGAAATAAAAGGACGATTTTACTTATAAATGTGAAAAAGGACGGAACATCACAGTAGGCTATGCAATTTTTGTTTACCTGCAACAAAACGTCTCTCGGCTTCAAAGGAACATACCTTGAAAAAGCATCTTAAAGTAAGTTGTTCACAGTCTCAGGTTTGTAGGAGTTCTTGTTTTATATATTTATGTAGCCTATAGTTAAGCAATCTATCAGTCGAGGTAGAAGAGTTTAGGCGAATATTAGCGCGATTGCAAATGTGATGCTGATTTTATGCAATTCATAACAAAAAGTTCATATTTAGTGACTTGTTAAAAGAGCAGTGTTGTCTGATTTGCTCTATAGCGCAAACAAAAATGGTTCCATACAACCACTGGTCTATTTACACTAAGGACAAAAATTGTTTGGGACTGACATCATTAGAAAATACACCTATGTGAGACACGTGGTGATAAGCAGGGCCGTACGCAGGTTTTTCTAAATACCGAGGTCCCAAAATGGAGATTGGTAAAGGGGATTACGGGGCATGCTCCCGAAAGAACTAGATTTTCTGACCTACATGTGTGCATTTTAAGGCGTTTTAAAGGCTCATAAATTAGATCCAATCAGTGGGCAGTAGTAGCCTAGCATAAATTATTTTTCAAGATAACAGATTTTTAAGCATGAGAATTAGATTAAATGTTACAATGAATGATCCATGCTACAAACTGGAAATAGAGAAGATTAGTTTAAGTTTATGAATTTAATAAACAGTTATAATTATCCTGGTAGCCTTCAGTAAAATTATGTGTCTAAAATGATTAAACCTGAATAGGCCTACTGTTTTTATTTATTTATTTTATTATTATTATTATTCACACTGATAGAAATGATCTTTTCCAGTAACTTTAAACTGGTTTTTACATTTTATTGGCATTTTTACCTTTATAAAGCCATTTTTTTCTAAAAGTATCATTATCTTTTGAGTCAAATTCTTGAATTAGAATATTAAGACATTTGGGCTGTTGCCAAACAAATGAAATCAACACAAGAGTCATCTGAAGAAGCATTTAGATGTATTTACACACTGTTTAATGCAGGACATGAATGCATTTAACCTGCAATTACAGATGCATAAATAATGTTTTGATATATTAAACATAAAACGTTGACTGCTGATATTTGAAAATTTTTAAACATTTAAAAAAATTGGGGGAAAAAGTGGAAATGTGAAATTAAAACCACCAATAGGTGGCAACAAATCACTATTAAGTGATTCACTGCGATTGAACCGAATCATTTGAACAGTTGATTCATTCAGGAACGAATCGCTGTCATGTTGCTCAGAGACGCAAAACTGTGCTGTGGCTGTGTTTGGAGTTATTTTTGTTGTCGAAATAGAGCAAAAACATACGTAAGTCTCTTAATTAATTTCTTGTTTATTAAGCTGTTGTAAAAAAAAAAAATCAATATCACATTTGTAACCATGGTAATTTTTTTGGAGAAAAACGGCACTCTTCATGTGAAACTGATTAACTATATGAAGTGGTATAAATATATACATTTCTGCCCCCATGTCTTGAATTTGTGATAACTGTAAATGCATTTTAATAGACTGAATCATGCAGTGAAAGAACACTCTCTAAATGCGCTCTAGACTTCACGTAATGTATGCGTGCGCTCTGTAGGGCTGTTTTGAAAGTATTTTGCAAAATACTAACTAGATCATGTCAAATCGTACTTCGTTAAAACAACAATTATGATACTGTCGCAGATTATATATATATCGCACACCCCTACCACTGAGGCATCTCAGATGAGAAGATCTGTTATCCTGGCTTTTTATCCTTGCAGCACCAAAGCAGAATTAATATAAGTTAATTATATTACAACTTCTGTTATTGGAAAAATACCGAGGTCCGGTGTAGTGCCGAATTCTGACCCCCGCCAGATTATTACTCCCCTTGTATTGGTAGGTTTAGGGTTAGGTGTGGGGGAGGGGTTAGGATTAGGGGTGGGGTTAGGATTAGGCAATCAGGTAGCGATTTCAACGGGGGTAATAATTTGGCAGGAGTCGAAAATCGGCACAACACCGGACCTCGGGACCTCAGTAATTGGTGCGGCCCTGGTGATAAAATTTGAGTTTGAATCAAACGCATACCGAACTCATTCAACTCCATTCTTCTCCTTTTCCCATCACATCTTCGCTGTTTTCAATAAGTATTAATAGCATGTAATTACTATCACTTGTTGCAAAGAAAATGCTACTTTTTTCCTACATGGTGTAAATAGAACTTATGGCTATTTATTTGCACTTAATGCAAATAACCACTGCCTTCAAGATAAATCCACATCAGAATAGTTGCGCATCTGAGAGCAACATTTGGTTCCTGAATGAAGCCGCGTATTGAACGAATCCGCTGAGAATGATTCAGTTACATTCATAAAATCACTTGCTTGATTCTTGAATGAATCAGTTCTTTTGAACAAATCGAATGATTCCATGACTCTTTCATTAAGACAGTGATTTGCCACCACCTACTGGTGGTTTTAGTTTCCTCCCATATCCCATTTTTTTATTTCTATCTTTTTTTATTTCTATGTTCAAAATGTTGTATTGAAAATAATAATCTTATAGCATTATTTATCCATTTATAATTGTTTTAAAAGTATTCATGCCACCCATTTTTATTTAGAGGTGGTTAACATAAAAACAAGACATCAAAGTTAATATGCCCATTACATTAAGTATTCCAAAGTATTTAGATTACTTAATTTCAGTAACTTAATCTAACGAAATACTTTACAAAATACTTTTTAAAACATGTATTTTGTAATCTGTAACGAAATACATTTTAAAAGTAACCTTCCCAGCCCTGTGTATGTATGTGTGTGTATATATGTATATATATATATATATATATATATATATACACATACATACATACATACATACATACACACACACACACACACACACGTACAATATATATAATCGATGATTGTTTACATTGCAGTACTCAATCCATTTCTTCCAATATTTTAGAAATAAGTCCTTTTTAAGTCTCAAAGTCAATTCTTCCATATTGTATATTTCTTTAACAATTTCTATCCATTCACCAAGTGAGGGGGTGTCCTGCTTATACCAGTGCCTGGTAATGCTCTTCTTACATACTACACTTAATATATTTACAAGATACACATCCTCTTTCAACACAATGTCTACAAAATTTCCAAGATACAATGTTGTGAAATCTCTTGGTATTTCATATCCTAAAATCTTTTTAAACTCCAACAAGACCATGTTCCAAAAAGGCAATATTTTTGCACAACTTCAGAATATATGAAGATGGTCAACATCGACCTGACCACAGATCCTCCAGCATAGTTGTGGTGTGGATAATTGTTTACTTTTAATTTCAGGAGTAATGAAAAATATTGTATTTTTATTTAAATATATCTGTGTGCCAACTATTTTATTTTAACGTTTTTATGTAATCTCCACTAGTTTCCTTGTTTTCAGCACATGTGCATTTGCACAAACAACAGAATGGACGAATTAGTGATGGTTAAGGATCTTGGCTGCTGATGTCAAGGTTGTAGGTTCAGTTCCACATAGCAGGGGACCCTGAAACCCAAGAGTCATTGAGATCATTGCTGCACTCCATCACCATTGGGCTCTTGAGTGAGGCACTTAACCCAAGGTTGCTCCTGTGGGACTGATTCTCCCATCAATTAGTGTACCGAGAGTCGCTTCAGATGAAAAGCATCTGCTAAATGGCGAGTAAATGAACATTGGCACTCCAGTATCCAAGACCCGAGTTGAGACCTTAATAATGTTTCATTAGATTGTGAAATCTCATTGAGTACTTCACCCAAAAGTGGTTTGTGAAGCTTCAAAGTTTTAGTCTCCATACATTTTAACTGCTTGGAAAAAAAGCTACCAGCACATTCCTCAAAATGTTCCTTTTGCGTCCCACAGAAGAAAGTCACACGGGTTTGGATCGACCTGAGGGTGAGTAAATGAAGACAGCGTTTTCCTTTTTGTGTGAACTAGCTATCTCTTTAAGATCCCTTGGGTTCAGTGAACACAGAGTGGTTCTAATACAAAGCCGAACGCTGAAAGGTCAAATGAGATAAAAGTAAATCAACTTGATGTTGGCTTCTTATAGTAAGTCACCTTTATTCACATCTCTCAGATGATGCCCTTGACTTTGAGAAGAGGGGTGTGTATTTGTGTAAGAGTGAACGAGAAGAAAAACACTTGTCCCACACACACTGGCCAGTGTTAATTTGTACAGTTTTTGTGTTGGTCATATATTTAGTCTTTTTATGTCTCATAAAGTGTGTGGAATGAACTCTAAATTTGTCTGGCCTATTAATCCTGACAAGGTCACATGAATTTCCATTTCTCCCCCACCCAGTCTCACCTTAGGTTATTCCTTCAATTTGCATGAAATTTGACTTATATATAATCTAGAGACACACCTGGTAAAACATAAAAAGCATGTATTAAGCATAAAATACTTAACTAAATAAAATGTATATATAACTATAAATTAAACAATTTGTGTACTAAATTATATTTATTTGTTTGTTTGTTTTTTCAACATACGTTTGTTGTGGTTATAGTTTTTTGTCTTGCTAAAAATTGTGAAAACAATTATTTTATTATTGTTATTATATAATTTTAATCTTTAAATGAAATAAAATACAAGAAAACCTTAAATATCTCTTTTTTTCAAATTCAGTTATTTTATTTTTATTTAAACTTGATGAACTGAAATAACTAAAACAAACCTAAAACTGAAATCAAATAAAAGGTAATGAACTATAAAAAAAAAAAAAAAAACTAATAAAATTGACACACGAAAGTGAGTACACCCCTCACATTTCAGCAACAATTTTAGTATATCTTCTCAAGGGACAATACTACACAAATGAAACTTAGATATATTTTAGAGTAGTCAGTGTGCAACTTGTACAGAAGTACAAATTTATTGTCCTCTACAAATAACTCAACATATAGCCATTATTGTCCAAATAACTGGCAACAAAAATGAGTAACACCCTAATTGAACATGTCAAAACTGGGTCCAAAGTGTCAACATTTTGTAGGGGCACCATTGTTATCTAGCACTGCCTTAATCCTCCTGGGCATGGAGTTCACC